>VWZY01000403.1:94530-107252 GCA_013399075.1 Chloroceryle aenea | reverse complement strand
TTTTTTTTTTTTTTTCCAAGATGACACATGCTGATATTTCATCATCCTCTGGAATCTTCTATTCTGGAGTCAGGACTATATTTTTTGGGTGATTGCTTTCAATACACAGAGTTACAGCTTCATTCCTGTCCTGTATTAGTTTAGGCACATAACCTTTTTGTCCTGAATCAATTATTATGAGCTGTTTTGAATGCAAGGATGGGGAAATGAACAGTGAGCAGAATTGTCCAAGGCAGGTCTTTGCACAGCTTCTTTTAATTGACCTAAAAAATACAGAATAATTGCAAGGAAGTGATTACTTTTAATCAACCACAATTGTAATATGATAGAGGCATTGTTGCTGTTCCTGCATTTTTGTGACTATTCTTTTTGTTTGTTGGTTGGTTTGGGGTTTTTTTAGTACTTCAGTATTCCAGTCTTTTTTTTTTTTTTTTTTCCTAGAATATATCTAGATGAACAGCTCCTGTATGCATATAAATTGTCAGGGACTATGGGAGCTCCCTGGGGTGGACCAGAGCAGGACCTAGCAGGCAGAGCCAGTCCCATCACCTTAGCCATGGAGCAGCTCAGCTGGGGCACCAGGGACAGCCTCAATCCTGGGCAGTATGCAGCTGTCTGGGGATGGGAAATGATAGGGGCCAGAATGTCAGCCCATCAGTGTGTGTTCATAAAGAGGCAGGCTGGCAACTCTGCTTGCAATCCAGACATCCCAGACATTTGTTAAACTGTACCTCATCTGCTGCCTAAACCTCCAGGTATCTGTCCATCCATCATCACTTAACTACCCAAATGCCTGCAGCCTGAATACACACCAAATGGTTACACCTCAGGGCTTTGTACGCAGAAGCAGTCTCCATCTCATCCAGCAGAACATCTGGACAGTCACATCTGCCACCTCCCGGAACACCTTTTCTGTGAGTGACACACCTGTCATGATGTTTGGGATGGCTCAGTTAGTGATGCTGGAGCTGAGCAGTCATTCCCCATCACAGATCAATGTCTGATACTCAGCACTGCTGCAAAGCAATCAGTTGAAAGGCAGCTGGTGAAGAAAGCACCATGAGCCAATGGGTAAAGAGGGGGAAGGCAAATCTGCACTGATTTATCAGCTCAGTGAAAGGGTGGATTAATAAGACAGAAAGTTTTCTGGGCCAGACAAGGTTGGTTGAACTCAAAAATGCCTCACATCATTTCCCTGCTATTCAACTTATTTTTTTTCTGGAGGCACGTTACTACCTTCTGCAAATCACAACAGAAAAAACTGCAATTCGTTTCCCATTCCACCCTCATCATCCACCTACTGAGCAGCTGCTGGTTATTTTCATGCCCTTGACTCCAGCCTCAAGCCCCCTCTTAGAACCTCTTCCAAATGGCACAGAGGTGCTGCTGCTTTCACATCAAATTTGCTGATGATTCCCATCTCAGTTTAGGAAATCATTCTCTCTGAGCACACTGCACCTGCTTCTGCTCCCTTCAGGACCGTACATGGCCATTTTCCCACCCAGGTGTCATAGCAGTGCAAGGAGAGCCCAGGCCCATCTGGTGAAGGAAGCTGTAAGCCCTCTCCTCCTACAGTTCTGCACCCTGAAAGTTCAGGAGAAGCTGGGATCAGCTTATTGCCATCACCACTTGGGCTCTGTTTGGTGAGGGACCATGCATCTACAGATTCCTGTCTGTCTGTATGGGCATCGTTTAAGATTCCTTCTCTAGGTGCCCTGCACCTCAGCAGCTTGCTGCATCTTGACTAAGCATTGCACAGTTGATACAAGTTGCTGTGTGATCTGCTGCTGCCCTCTCTGCACTTCCAACTAGCTCTTGTCTTATTTTTATTCAAGGGGAGACAAAGTTGGCTGTCAGCCCAGATTTGCAGCTGGTGTCTTTAGAAGAAAGTTTACAGGGGGGAAAAAACCACAAACCAATAAACAAAATAACCTAAATTCCATGCTGAAATTCACAGACTATGCATTTGGCATCATTCAGGAATATAAGACATTGGAGACTGAGAAGGACATTAAGGCTGTAACTACTTTCTCATGTAGTGGGGGGAGTAGCAGTAGTCACTCTCTTTTCTCTAGTGTCCAGTAAACTGAGAATCCCAGGTGGCAGCAATGCTTTCAGTTACATGGTTCTGCTGTGCAGAGCCTGAAAAAGGAGGAATAGGAATTTGCTGATGAAGGCTTACAGAGAATATATTATGCCACTGCAATAAATCTCTCTCTTTTAAACATAAGAAAAAAATAAATAAATAATAAATAAATAAATAAGCAGCTTGTTTTCCCACACAGATTGTATACAAAGCAGCAGAGCACAGACGGTACAGAAAGTCTGGTTCTGCAAGGACTTTACACCTTTTCTACCATTCAGCATTGCATTTGGGTAATGTAAGTGGACTTGCAAATGTTAAACATTGTAACCTTGGGTCAGCAACTTGTTTCAGACATTGCCTTCCACAGAGACTGAGAAGCCTCTTTTCAAGGTTGCCTTTCAGGAACTTTGGGAGGAATGACATATGCAGTCACTGAGCTGAAAAGCGTTCTCCAGACACTTACCTCATTACTTTTGTCTAGTGGATGGGGTTATTTGTAGCATTCAGCTGTGTAGCATTAAGCTTGAGAGATCCTGCCTTGAGTATCTGAAAAGGTCTGGGTCTCTCTTCTTACAGGTAGTTGAGCTTGGTAAACTGTCAAATGTTCATTTTTAAAATTGTCTAATCAGTCTTTTTGAGGAACATGATGCTCTTCTAGTTACTACTAGGTAAGATCTCATGGCTACCAGCTGCATCTGAATATTGGTCTGAGCTGCTAGGACTTCAACAGATGGGTTGCTTAAGGACTCAATTTTAAGGCATTAATCTTGCAACTGGATACCCATGGGCAAGAACCCTATTCATTCCAACAGACCTTCACGCAACCATAGGGTCTTGCTTAAACATTAGACTGCAGGACTGGGGCCTGTGAAAAATCGTCTTCAAACACAGAACCACAGAATCACAGAATAGTGGGGGTTGGAAGGACGATCCTCTGCTCCAGCCCCGCTGCTAAAGCAGGTTGACCTAGATCAGATTTCACGGGATCACATTCAGGTGGCTTCTGAATATCTCCAGAGAAGGAGGTTTCATGCATGGAGCACATGACAAAACTTCTCAACTATCACACATCATCCAGGATGTCCAATATGGCATTAGATTGTACATAAGTGCATTTTTTCTTCTAATTTGCATTCACTTTATGTGATTTCTGAATTAGTTGATCACACAGTTTATGAACAAACAATAGACAAAAGTAATTTGGTAGGTCTTAAGAAAATGAAAGTATCAAAGAGGAAGATAGATAATTAGGAAGATTTTGTGCAGGAAAACACGTTTTAGACACAACTTGTTTTAACTCACAAGGAGCTTCATGGATGTAAAAATGAAAGAGTATGAAGGGAATGTGATCTTACCCCACATTGTAATGAAGATTAAACAGAACCATTCCAGGAATGTTAATCGATATTACAGAGAACAACTAATCTTTTTCCACTTACATTACATTTATTTCAATGGCCAGTTGTCTTGGGACATGAGACAGTTCTTTATGCTCAACTGTAAAGCACTAACCACGTGTCTCATGCAAAATAAATAAAAAATTAATTATGATAGGCATTCTGGTATATTAAGTAAATCAGCACACACCTGCTGCATCAATAGTCACTGTTACTGAATATCCTTGAGTGACTGAGGCACCAGCAGGGAAAAGAAAGAAGAAATAACACATCTTCAGAACTGTGAAGAAGCATCAGTTGGATAATTGCATAAGCATGTGTACTGCTTAAAAGCCTGGTCTCTTACCAGCTGAAAATAATCCATTAACAATTACTGTAAAATCAAGATATGTTGATTCTGGACATGGGTCCTGCATCATATTGCAGTTTTGCTGAGATCTTCTGAAGTCTGATGGGATGCGGCATACATCCAAAACCATAAATCCTAGGAATGGTATACTGCACTTGCACCAGCATTAAAGCATGATCAATAACATTACGTCTGTATTTTCTAGGGTGGGATATTGATGGTGTTTGAGAGGTGAGGCCCGTGATGGCTGCTATGAAGTCAAGCAGGATCTTAGCCCCAGCTAGAAACTTCAATAAATTGGGAACCCCAGCCAAAAGGATGTGTGTCTAGTCTTATAATCCTGCAGGGAGGATGAATTTAAAGCACCTAAAGATCTTGCTGCTTCTTGGGTACTTGGAGACTGGAGAAAACTATTCAATTCACTTTCAAAGTCATGGAGAAGCTTTTTGTCCTGTTCTTGATTATTTTTATCCCTCTCTTCTCCTCCAAGACAGCTTCAATGTCTCTAGACTTACAGAGGGACACAGAAGCCTTCTGTAGATTTTCAGAAACACTGATGTACAGCTAATTTATTGGAAGCTTGTATACATAAGAGTTTCATTTCTGTACCCCACAGAGCAGCATCACTGCTTGCCTCCTGCTGATATGACTGTCACAGGCTGGCTCAGGCAATTGCTGTTTACCACAGTGTGAGAATGAGACAGACTCACAAGGAGTATTAAACATAGCTCTTGTCAAACACACTTGATTATTTCTTTCAGTAAGGACTGCAGAATTAGTGGATGAAGGGAATGGGACAGTATAATAATTTCTGATTTCAATTTCAAAAAACTTTACTTGTAAAATTTATTCAGATTGACTGGAGTGGAGTGGAAGTGGGAAGCTGCAGTTACAGATGATTGACAAGTCCTGTTGAGACGAGGGAAAGGGCATAAGGATCACTGCAGAGATAACATGAGTTTTTCAGAGACAGAAAAAAAGAAGTTATGTGCCCAAGTCTCAGTAAATGCCACAGGGAATTGGAGATCTCTCACCTATGTGCCTTTGAAAATCTTTCTCATGTTTTATTTGTCATCTTCTCTAATTATCTTAGATAAAGTAAGAGGGATGTTCATGAAACTCAGCTGAAAAAAAAAAAAAAAAAGACTCATGAGTAGAAACATAGAGAGAGGTAAATTGTGACTGAACTTTTGAAGAAAGTGTCTGGTTAGAAATAATTGAAAAACTGTGCTGTGTATTTCCAGAGGGCCAAAGTAACCAGAAGAAAGAGATGTTAAATTAAACAAAGAAATTCAAGAAAAGTGGCATAACTAGGTAATATAAGGAGGCAGTTAAAAAGAGCATGCAGTAATGAACTCTATATATGGAAACATGCCATCACAGTGCAGGAAGTGAATAACCTGTCCTTCTATTACTGACTAGAATATATGCATTTGCGGGTATCTCTTTCCAAAACGGTATTGAACAGTTTGAAGAAGTTCAAGGAGGGTAACAAGACATGTTTGAAAAGAAAAACCTGCACTTCCCAGAGAAGTTCCAGGCAATCATTCACATAAAATTAGTGACTGTAGTCGCAAAAACAGAATTCAAGCTTACTTTCTCTTCAGGGACCAAGAGGGCACTGATTAATTTTTCCATGAGGACATTTCAGGACTAGCATCATAAAACCTGTAAAAAGCATCTGTTTTTTCCCAGAGGTTTAGTTCTGCAAGATGGTGAAACCAACCTTTCTCCTGGGGAAAGGTATGCAAGGACTTCCCATCCCTCCCTGTCCAGAGAGAGAAGCACCACATGCCATGTCCTGGAGTGGCTGGAGCTTGGTCATAGATAAATACTCCTCTTTCTTTATAGACAGCATCTAGGCACACTTCCAACATTTTACAAAATTATACCTTTGTCTTTTCTTACTGTAGTTGAACTTCTAGCCTCTGTTAACTGTTTCTTTACTGCTTTCCAGTTATGCCAATTTTCTAAAGTCCAGTCCTCAGGAAAGGTAGCATTTGGTTGGATAACGTTGTTGTAAGTATTCCTTGATTTTATTTGTCATCCTGCCAACTATGCCAATTTGTTGCGGATTAAAATGTTTGACACCAATTAAAATGTTTATCACCAATTTAAGATTTATTAATAAAATCAGATAAACCAAAGTCTGATTTTATCAGCACTTAATATAACAATTGATTAAGTGAAACAGTGACCTAGTCACAGATTGGAGAATGGCGAGGTTCACACTAACTTACTAAAAGGTATATGAACAGATACAAAACATACAGACACAGAAAAACTTGGCCAGTGGAGTATGTAGATGCTCACACTCATAAAAGCAAATGCATAAAATCAAACAACTAAACAGGTAGAGGTGCAAAAAAGAGACCAGAGGGCCAAAATGTCCCACTTCAAATTTACAGTAAATACTCACAATGTTTTGGCATTTCTCAATGGGCAGAAGTTGATTCTTGAGGAGGTGGTCTTGCTCAGGCCTTGTGTCCACTTTGCTGGCAGACAGATCTGAGAGGTGTCCCAACTCAGGGGAGATGCTGGATGCAGCCCACTGTGAACTAGGATAGCTCAAATGATCCCGTTTTCAATCACTACTTATAGGGTCCGAGATAATTGACTTTTGTCAGGTACTTTTGGATTTTGACCTAACTTAACTGTTTACACAAGTCCTGGACTTTCTAGATTTTGGTGTCTTGATACTTTTCCATCAGTTGTGCATGCCCTGAACCTACTGAAGCCTAGGGTCATGATATCCTCACTCTGGGTCATGGCCCAAGTACAAGTGTACCAGGTTCTAAGAAGGTCGACTGATCATCCAAGACAATAAGGAGGGGACTAGCAGCCAGATGCTCCAAGGGGGTGCCTCAACGCTCTGGTCCACTGCAGGAGGTAATTGTCATTATTGTCCCCAGAGAACAGGAGAGTCAGGAGCTGGGTATGTTAGGGGAGTGCCTTTAACACTCTGGTACACTTTCACAAGATTGCTAATGATACAAAACTGGGAGAAGTGGCTGACACACCAGAAGGTCTGGAGATGACCTGGACAGGCTGGAAAGTTTGTGGAGAGGAACCTAATAAAGTTCAACAAGGGCAAGTGTAGAGTCCTGCATGTAGAGAGGAATAATCCCATTCACCAGCACAGGTTAGGGGTTGACCTGGAAAGCAGTTCCCCAGAGAAGGATCTGGGGGTCCTGGTGGACAAGTTAACAGTGAGCCAGCAGTGTGCTCTTATAGCCAAGAAGGCCTGGGTACATTAAGAAGTGTGACCAGCAGGTTGAGGGAGGTTCTCTTCCCCTTCTACTGTGCCCTAGTGAGGCCACATCTGGCGTACCCTGTCTAGTTCTGGGCTCCCCAGTTCGAGAGAGACAGGGAACTACTGGAGAGAGACCAGATGAGGGCTACAAAGGGCAGTGGAGCATATCTGTCTTACAAGGAAAAGCTGAGAGACCTGGGGCTGTTTAGCCTGGAGGACTGCGAGGGAATCTTATGTAAAGGGTGGCTGGCAAGAGGATGGGGCCAGTTTCTTTTCAGTGGTGCCCAGTGATAAGAGAAGGGGCAACAGACCCAAACTAGAACAGAGGAAGTTCCATCTAAACATAAGGAAAATATTCTTTACTGTGAGGGTGACAGAGCACTGGAATAGGCTTCCCAGAAAGCTTGTGGAGTCTCCTTCTCTGGAGGCTTTCAAACCCTCCTTTGCAACCTACTTTAGGCAAACTTGATTTAGCAGGTGGGTTGGACTAGAAAATCTCCAGAGGTCCCTTCCAACCCCTACCATTTTGTGATTCTGTGATTTTTTCTAGTGGATTGCTGTGTGGCTCAGGGAGGAGAGTTGCACCTTGTACTGAGCAGCACATGAGTGGGGGGATTCATCCACCACAGGTTTATAACCCTTAGGGACGCCTCCAGATCCACAGTGGCATGAAGGAGTATTTTTAACCCTATCTTCTCTAAGCTTATTTCTCAACCATATGGCAGGTGTTGAATCACTCAACAGTCATCTCAACTGCTGATGTCAGAAGCTTACTAATGTAATGTAAATCAAAGGTAGGTATAAATCAGAACAATTCAGGGTGAAAGTGCCAATAATTGGTTTGTGCTGCATTGAATCTAATGCTACCTTTGACAGAAAAATGACACCACATGAACCACAGAATTCACCTAAAAAGGAAGAGAAACAGAAAAAGCTTTTTAGTGTCATTGATTGATTATTTTCATACTTCATCCTACGCAAAACTAGCGATTTTCTAAGAAATATTTCATATGAGTCTAAGCTCTGGGTACATTATGTATTGACCAATAGTAAACTAATTATTTTCATGGATGTTAAGCAGATAGTAGAAAAAGTGTTAGTATTTCAGCACTATATGTTACTTCAAAATGTGGAAATATTATTTATTGCCTATTTGTGATCTCCCTTCCTTTTATGTTAATTTAATTTACTTCTTGTTACTGGTACTCATCTGTTCTTGCTAAATATTACACCGCATTGTAATTGAAAGACTTAAAATGCAAAATACTAGAACTTCATCTAAAATGTGTATGAAAGATTATGTGTTCTAGGATCTCTGAACTAATCATATCAAGCTATTTCTACTTTCCTTTTTTTCTCTCTATAAAGGAACATAAAGTAATGTTGTGAAGAAATATGTGCATTTTAAAAGGAAATGTAACAGAGACACAGAAATTCCCCCTGAAATACCTCCGTCTGGTCTCTTACTGTTTTTCACAATTCCTTTTCCTTTCTTATGATCTTAGGAGAAGATATGGCCTGGCAAGATGAGGTGGGAACCCTCAGGGGAAGAGAAAATTCCCAAATATTTATTCTCTTATATTATCATTAACTGCACTCCCCCCATTTGTGCTTTTCCCCAATGTGTCTTACACAATCTAATGCCTGCAACTGAGGATTTCCAGGGTGCCAGGTTTCAAACAGACAGGAGCACAGGTGGTGCAGAGTTTCTTATCTGGACACCATTTTTACTCAGTTTTCTTGGCACTCCATTTCATGCTGCATAGGCCCAGTGTTAAAGAAGGAACAGTGAGCGACAGCAGCAGGAATGTCTGCCTTTTCTGCTGAGGCTCTGCCTATACCAACACCAGGATTTGGTCCCGCAGGACAGCTCTTTTCTGTGCAAACAGTGATGATCCGACAGAATAAAACAATGGCTCCAGTTCAGATGCAGTGGTGCAGGGTGTCCCTTTGTGAAGGTAGATATCCACTACAGTAGTCTGTGATAGTTCTCAAGATCAGACATACTGTGTGAGGACTGTTTTCACCCAAACCAGGACACTCTTACAGCTCTTTACCTGCACCAGCCTCATACAACCCAGAATCCCCGTATCTGAACTGGGATGACCAATTTTGCTGTAGTACCACACGTAGCAGGTGTGGATGCCAAACTGGATGTTGCATCAGCAGCAGACCATTTATCAGTGAATAATTTCTTTGTATCTCTCTTCACTGAATGACTGGACAGTGCTTAAGGGATTTGATGCCTGACAGTCTGAAAGAGAGCACGAGCTGTAGGATGATGTGACTTTGCCTTTCAGCTTGTGCTTTATGGAATCTTTTTGGCATCCACGCTGAAGGTTATTCAAACCAGCAATATTCCCAGTCTGCCCAGATTCCCCCATCATCTTCTAGTGTGAAGACTACAATGATCCTTTCTGCATTTGGGTGTCTTCAAGCAAGGAACAGATAAGCTCTTAAATAAAAATGACTCTATGAATGTCCATAGTGACAATAGAAAAGAGAGGGGTAGAGCAGAAAATACAAAACAGGTTGAAAATTTCTTCCTGATAGAGATCCTGGAAAAGAAGAAACTACTTGATGGCCTGTAATAGATTAGCTGAATTCATGTGCAAAGCCTGTTTTTATGGTGACCCATACCAGTAGTGTAATCCTGCAAAATGCTAAAGGTATCTTTAGAATTTCTGAGTTTGCTTGGTTCAGGACATGAGTCATTCATAGAGGGAACCCAACATTGCCACCTGGTTACCAAGTATACTAAATTGGGTTTTCCACCTCTAGAAGGAAGAATATTTTTGAATATCACTACTTGAACAAGGACAGGATTAGCAAGTCAAATGATTTTGCATAAACACTTTTTTTTTTTTTTAAAGGCCACAAAATTCCACTTTTTATGCAATTTAGCAGTCTTTACATTTGTTCAAATTGAATCAAAGTAAATTCTATAATTCTTTTTTGGAATTAATTTTAATACTCCTAAGATGGAAGATAGGTAAATGTTTGTTACTGGAAGAAGGGCTCAGAAACATTCCTTCAGCAATGAACTAATTAGTCCACCATGTAATTCTGATCCTTGTCCACACATCTTAAAGGTGTAAACATCGTAATACAGCAAAACTGTATCTCTATTCCCCATCAGTTCAGTTAGAACAATAAAGCATATAAAAACTGGTGCACATAAAGTCCATTATCAGGTTTTGAAATGAACTTTTATAATGAATAAACATGGGCAATGGTAACAGCAATTTTTCAGCAGATTCTGATATGTTACTCTTGTGAAATATTAGCTTAACCAGAATACTGCTTGTGAAGGATAATTTGTTTCAATTTTAGCAGCTCCTAATCCTTCAACACAATCTAGAATATAGCATTTTATATTGCTGAACATGTTAAAAATTAAGAATTAAACTCAGCAGTAAACATAAAGGGATATGTATTCCATGCTGAATTCCCTACATGATCATGATTTAAGGGATTGTGCTACTGTAGAAATAAATTCTGAAAATGAAATAATTAATTTTTTTAAGAATTACTTTCCTTTGAGAAATATCCTTTACATGTTATATTACCTCCTTGTATCCTTTTAAAAAATATATATTTTATCAAAACCATTATCAATTTTGATTTATAATATCAACTGCTGAATAAAAACTACTTGATTTTTAATGACACTAAACTAAATTTGCACCCACTGTGCACATTTTTTAAAAAGGGTAGAAAGGAGTACCATAGGAACTAACAACCTGTCAGCCTCACCTCTGTACCTGCAAAGATCATGGAACAGATCCTCCTAGAAGCTGTGATAAGGTCCATGGGGGACAGGGAGGTGATTCAAAACAGTCACCATGGCTTCTCCAAGGGCAAATCCTGCCTGTCCAACTTTAGGCTTTCTATGATGGAGTGAGTACATCAGTAGACAGGGAAAGATCTATGGATGTTGTCTGTCTGGACTCTTCTAAGGGCTTTGTCATGGTCCCCCACAATATCCTTTTCTCTAAATTAGTTGGATGGTTGTATCCAGAGGATAGTGGTCAACAGTTCAATGTCCAAATGGAGACTGGTGGCAAGTGGTGTCCCTTGAGCATCTGTACTAGGAGCGTTGCTATATAATATTTTCATCAATGATAGACAGTGGGATTGAGTGCATCCCCAGCAAGTTTTCAGATGACACCAAGATGAGTGGTGTGGTTGATCTGCCTGAGGAATGAGATGACATTCAAAGAGACCTGGATAAATTCAAGCTCAAGGTCATGAGGTTCAATAAGGCCAAGTGTGAGGTCCTGCACCTGGGCAATCCTCTGTATCAATACAGGCTGGGGGACGATGGGATTGAGAGAAGACCTGCTGAGAAGTATTTGGGTGTACTGGTGGATGAAAAACTGAACATTAGATGGCAACATATATTCGCAGACCAGAAAGCAAACCATATCCTGGGCTGCATTAAAAGAACCATAGCAGGCAGGTCAAGGGAGGGGATTCTTTGATGAGACCCCACCTGGAGTACTATGTCCAGCTCTGGAGTCCTTAGCACAAGAAAGACATGGATGTGTTGGAGCAGGTCCAGAGGGGGGCCACAAAGATGATCAGAGGTCTGGAAAACCTCTCTATTACAAGAAAAGGTTGAGAGAGTTGGGGTTGCTCAGCCTGGAGAAGAGAAGGCTCTGGGTGGGCCTTATTGAAGCTTTTCAATACTTATAGAGAGCCTATGAGAAAGATGGGGGCAATCTTTTAGCAGGGTCTATTGTGACAGAACAAGGGATAATGATTTTAAACTTAGAGAGGCTAGATTTAGAGTAGATATAAGGAATACATTTTTTACCATGAGGGTGGTGAAACACTGGAGCAGGTTGCCCAGAAAGGTGGCAGATACCCCATCCCTGAAAAAATTCAAGGTCAGGTTGGACAGGGCTCTAAGCAACCTGATTTAGTTACAGATGTCCTTGAGCACTGCTAGATGGCCTTTAAAGGTCCCTTTCAGCACAAACCATTTAATGATTCTATGATTCTGTGATAAATATGTCATAATTATAACTAAAACATAACCCTATAAAACTTGAAATTAATATAGAAATAAGAATTTAAATATTGAAAGGGAAAATGCAAAATGTATTTATTATCTACATTCCTTTTTTAAATTTTTTGACAAATGTCAATATTTTTGTCTTTCATTCCAGAAAAATGTTCTAAAATAATAAATTTCATATGGAGTGGAATTTCAATGTCCTGACCACCTCCACTGAAGTCCAATACAAGGCACAGATTCCAATGGTAGACTATTCTTGTGTGTAACAAAGTGAATAGCTGGATAGAAGAGAAAAAGTAGACTGAAATGGAAAAAGAAAAAGCAGCTATCATTGAAAAGTAAGGAAAAAAAAATGACAAAAGGAAGCAAAGCTTCCACGTGCTTCTCATACTCTTGTAACATCTAGGAATTTCCTACCAATCATAGACATCCAAGCCCCTCCGTTCCACCAAATGTCTTAGCTTGCTTTCATCCTAATTACAGGCTGGAATCTGAAAATTGCAGACTAATAACCATATAGTTAAGGTTGGAGCTGTAACTTGGTGTCGTGGTTTAGGGTCAGGGCAGCCCCTAAGACCCAAGAGATGCTCTCTGTTAACTCCCCTCCCTCCCCA
>VWZY01000403.1:81538-94517 GCA_013399075.1 Chloroceryle aenea | reverse complement strand
AGAATTAGTCCTGTTTTCACCCAAACCAGGACACTTGGTGAACTGGATGAAAAGCATCATGAAAATATGACTGAAGGATACACAAGACCCTTTGTTTACTCCCAGTTTCTCTGACTATAACACATCCCCAGTTTTTTACTCTGAAAAAAAGAGGACAGTGTACACTGTGCAATTCCAAAACCAAAACACTCCATCTTCAGATGCCAGTGTGGTTGCTAAGTAACAGTAATGTAGTTTATCTGCCACATCATTCACATGCCTTGCGAGCACACGGAAAGCAATTAAGGTTAACATAAATCTTATGCTGCCCTATATTAAGATATGTATTAAGATAATATTCTGTTCTCTGTGAGAATGAATTAAAGAGTGCTCTGAGAAATTTTAGGTAGTATATTAAAAGAAAAAAATTTAAAAGTTCATAAGAACTTCTATATACAGACAAATTTAAGTGGATAAACAGGTCAAACAATCACCTAAGCATATCTCAGGCAGATGCTTCCTGGAGTACTGACAATAACTAGGAAGGAAAAACAAATCTCAAAACTCAGTGGTAAGGTTCAAGATGTTGTCTGAAGGTATCATCCCAGATGGAAACTTTAGACTAACAAAGGTAACAGAAAACAACAAAAGGTACAAGAAATGCAATGAAGACAGATTCAAAAGGCTAGGAGAAAACTCAGTGTGAGATTTTTCAAAAGCTCTCAATAACAGTCTAATTTTAGACTAAATAAGAACAGAATTGTATCTATCTGTTGGAGGTTAGTAAGTCATGGTTAAACAGTTGAAAATTACATTAGGTAAATAGTAGGAAGCTAAAGATTAAAAAAAATATATAAAAATTAAATGCGACTAAAATGCAAGAAGCTTTCAAAAGAAGAAATGAGTCTTTTGGACATCAGAGAAGAAAACAAGCAAGGAAGATATAGGTAGGAATGAAAAGCCAAATGATTTCACACTGGACTGCATCAGTTCAGACTATACTTATCCCAGTATTTATAACTTTCAAGCTATAAAATTGTTGCCAAAAGCTGAAATATAGGATCCAACTGATTATCTGAGTAGGACAGTAACTAGCTCTAGATTGGTTAAAAAGACAAAAAAAGGGAATAAAGTCACCGAGTTGCTATCAAATGTATGCAGTCTTTTTCCTGAAATGGCCTGCTAGAAGACTCAAAGTAATATAGACATAAGGAATAACCCTGGAAATAACACAGTAAGTCCTCTTTACTTTAGCTAAACAGTCAAAATTGCCATCAGATGTAAAACATCTCTTCTGACACAATTGTACAGTCCTTGCTATACAATATGTATGGGTGTGAAACCTTCTAACTGTGCACATTTATGTTTATGTATGTGCACACAGTAATAACTCTGAGTCTGTAAGAACTCAGCAGCTCCCTTGCAAACTCCAGTGGTACTTACCCATTCCATCTATGGCTGTCTGAACCACAGTCATCTCCTTGGTAGTGGTGTAATGAGAAAGGTATTGATTTTCCTGTATCTGGACTGAGAAAATAGGTTTGTCATATAGAGTTGACTACTCACAGAAAACTTTCATTTGCTAATGTAGTGCACTCTGCTGTGATACTTTAAATCTTCTATTTCTAAGCTGATTTTTGTGAACTTGTCAAATGGAGCTGCTTTCCCCTCTGTTAGTAAAACTACTCAGTTTTTTAGTTCACTTCCTGCTGCTTCTTAGCAAAACTCTCCTTCTGTTGGTGAGTCTGCATGGCACTTCCAATAAAATAACACCACCCTAAATATCAATTAAATGACACTACCCTAAATATCTTTCACCTGCTTTTGAAAGTTGTTTTATTTTATGTTTTTTTCTTTTTAGCAGACTAGTTATGAAAACATTAAACAAAAAGTAACAATTTGCCTGACTCTATATTAAAAATAGAAGAGATGATAGTCAAGAAAATCTACCAGAAGGTTCTTTTAATAAATACATTAAGGTCTCTTTTATTTTTCTCCAATTTTAGTGACTAACATAACAGAAACTTTCAGACCATCAAACCAGTTTTCACAATCTGCCATAAGTTTGCATTTCACAGAAATAATCCTGACAAGCACTAATAGATGAATGTTGTTGGTGCAATAATAAAACAGTATAAGGCATATTTACACCATCCTTACATACAGAACACTGTACACACAAAAAAATCACAGATCCAGAACAAAGTAAATTCAATCCCTTAGACGTTTTACATTTATAGGCTTGGTATCAAATGAATAATTCTCCAAGCAATAGACAACCTCTTCTTCTTGTGTGATTTATTTGTAACATTGTGCTCATGCAAAATAGGTATTTGCTTTATTGCATTAACATTGAAAGAACATTGGGAATTAGTGCTAAAACCAGTTCAATCAAATATTAAACCCTGTTTCTCTTCATCCATAGCAAGTCTGAGTCATTTTTATTGGTGACATATAATGAGGCGTTAACTGATGACTGAGATTTTTATTTGGTAAATTCCAAAACAATAATGAAGCTCAACTGACTACAGTTCAAAAACCATCTTTCTTGACCATGCACTGTTTCCTTGCTATTATGAGGTGGTTTAGATGAGATACATTTTGTATTTTTGAAGTTTTTATCTTTTATATATATTTTTAAAGAAACCATGTACTATCCAACATCCACTGTTCACAGAAAGAAATAAGCAGCAGGAATAGCTCTGGTGGCAGAGTTGGCCAGAAGAAGGACATCAGTAAGTTAGTGGCAACTTAATAAACATTAAATGCCCCAGAGATATGTCATGAAAAAGTTGATTACTATAACCCATATTTCTGTAAGAGTTCAGACTGCCAAGGACGTTTGCGCTCTGGAAAGTAATCTGGAATGTGGATTTTTTTAAAATCTTGGATACATTTTCTCATTTCTTCCTCAACACTCAACTTCTCACATACCTTCTTTTTGGAAAGATTTGTTTCTCTGGACTTGCTAATGAGAGTTTGAAAGAGTTCACTGTTCCTGCGTTTGTCTGGTGGTGGCATCCATTGCACTGGGGCCTTCTTAGATGGACGATCCAAAGTCAGAGTATTTGGCTGGTGGGCTGTGGATGGCTGAGTGCTGGTGGCATTTTCTTGAGGAGTGCTTGCTTCTGAGTGGCTGTCACAGCTTGAGGTGGACAGCTCATTGCAGGAAGTCCCACTTTCACTGCCCTTGTCTACGATCTTGTCATGTTTTGATTCTTCATGGTCTTGTTTGGGGGAAATGTTTCGTTGGGGGGGCCCTAATACAAGATAGGAGAGAAAAAGTAGTAAGCAAGCAATGGTTTACATAAAAAACTGATCAGAAAAGCATGACTCCGAGTCTTGGCTGGCATAAATTGGTAATATTTCCTCGTACCCAAAAGAACCAGACTGGTACACAAGTTGAAGGTCTAGTCCTCAAAATCCTCATTCTTAAAAATGTTTACGGTAAGAATAATTTCACTATCTGGCTAAGAATCCAGGTAACAAAACATGCATAATGGTCACAGATTATCTGCTCTGGAAATCCCTTCAGGCAAGTTTAAATGAGCTACTTTGCTATTATATCCCAAGAAGCGGATTGTGAGAAATTACGTTTTGTATTACTAGGAAAATACTACCATAAAACATACAAATTCTTTGCTTAAATAAAAATATTCCAAGGGTTTCATTTTCTTTATTTTGCATCTCTTAACTCATCTTCCCAGTACAGCCTACTGATACTATGCTCTGTAGATGTCAACTCTACAGAAGCACTGGACATAAAAGGAGTATTAATCCTAGAATAACAGAGAGACCACTCACTACTGACAAAGTCTTTAGTCTTTTTTGTTTTTCATCCTATAGTGATTTCACTACACTTCTGTCAGTTATTATCCCCAACTTGAGCCAGTGCAAGCTCAGCAGCTGTACACCTCTTAATGCACAAACTGGCAGGGAAAAGGAGGTAATGAAGTTATTGGTGAAGAGGCACTCTGCCACGGCAGGGAGAGTGGTCTGATGGCCTATCAGCAGGAACTGCTCAGCACTGTACACACATGAAAATCAGATTCAGACTGTTATTCTCTCCAGATATCTCTTTTGCTTTGACATCTTAAGCAGAATACGAATGTGAAAATTAAGTGGTAGCTGCTAAGCCTGTAACAGCATTTTCGTTTCTCAAGCCTTATTTTAAAACTCCAGCTGTGAAGTGAAATGATGCTATGCTGACATAATATAAACGTCATCTTAATTTAAGACACTATCTAAAGCTCACAGAAATATCTACAGAGTTCATGATGTGCTGGATCAGACAAAAAGGGAAACATTTCAAGGGTGTTTAAACTTTTAAATGTAAATGTAGACTGGGATTCAGTGGCAGTTGTGTGTCTGATACAAATCATGAAAGTGTCCCAACAGTTTAAGTATCTAAATAGCTTCCACAAACCAGGTTATCTTTACAGTTTACCCAAAGAGCACCAGCATCAGTAACTGACTTTGCCAGTACCAAAACTAAGGATATGACAAATTCAACCTTGAGTTATTGGCACAGAGTTGCAAGGAAATTTTTGAGTCCCTCAATATTCTATTTTTCAGAACTACAAATTAGAAATATAATTACAAATATAAGGAATGCAGGATCAATATGACCACTCTAGTGTCTTTTTGACAAATCAATTCTATGATTCAAAGGAATCTAAGATTGCAATATTTTATAGGAGACACAGGGGAAAACCAGAACAAACAAACCATAAAAACTAATAAATAATAGTCTAGCAACAGCACCATTCAACAACCTGCTTTTTTTTTGTTTTAGCCAGCATCCCATGATGCAATGTCACATTTCTGTAGTCCATACAGAGAAACTCATGAATAAAAAAGATTCAAAGAGGAGAGACAACAATCCATTAGGGCTTGTACTTATATTATTCAGAGTGGAAAACACAAGCAATTTTCTACTTCATTATATTCAACCCAAATATTTAGCACATGGCTGCAGCAATTTCCTTTCAGTTTCTCTTCCGGAAATATGTTCACATTCTTAAACAGCTTTACATGCCTTCCTACTATTGTTCTATCTGGCATTTCATTTCATACCTCAAACTATTACATGAACATGCTAAATTGAGAGTCAGCTGGCATTATGGAATTACTCTGGCTTTGCAGCATATGATTATAAAACGGAATAGTTAAACAGACAGCAATTTCAGTATTGTTAGTCTGATTTTCAATAACATGATTAACATCAATATCTAATCTAGGTTTTAAAGTTACAGAATCGTACAATGGTTTGGGTTGGAAGGGACTTTAGACATCATGTAGTTCCGGCCCCCCTGTCATGGGAATTACAACCTTAGTTTCTTCAAATGTCACAATACATGCTATAACTAAGAAATAGTTTTCTACTGGCAGCACCTTGTAGTCTTCAACACTGTCTTTTCTGTCCTTTTTCTTGCTGTAACTTTGTAAATCAAGATATGACTTCTCATTGATCTATATACATTTACTTCATTATTGGTACTCCTCGATTTTCAAGGGCTCAAACCTGCAGTATCCTAAGGATCTATTTCAAAAAAGCACTGAAATACACCTTCAAGAATATAAAAAAAAAATCCATTTCCTGCTACAAGACTATGCAGGATCCTGAATCAGGTATTTAAATCCTTTGTTGGATCACAGCTCCAAGGTTCAGTACTTTAAAGCACTGAGCTCTGTATGCTTCATTGAATCATCTAAACTCTTAATGGCTTTAATCCAAATACAGGTTTCTCCCACACCTCTCCTTTTAAAAATGAACATATCCTCCCTCAAAAAGAACTCTTTATATACTCCTGCACTTCTTTCTCAGTAGTGTGCTATTAACAGAAGTAACAGTTCTGATAAAGAAGAGGTTTTTCTCACAATATTTTCCACCTGCTGAAACCCAAAGGAATGTATGAATACATAAGAAAGGATCCTCAAAAGATGTGTGCTTAATTTTAATCATCAGGGATTATCAAATAAATTTAGCTACATCTCTAATTTGGAAAACATCTCCTTATTGCCCTTTATGCTGGTACACTCATTTGTGGCTGAGATTGTGTCTTCACTCTACCTTCTCAGTCTTTCTGGAATAACAGAAAAAGACCTTCAAATAGCTCAGTCTACCTGAAACTACTTATTTTCCAAGAGTACAGAATAGTTCTTAAAAACTCAAAGTATATTTGCTTCACCATACATACAGAATCATAGAATCATTTAGGTTGGAAAACACCTTTAAGATCATCAAGTCCAACCACTGAATCAACACTGCCAAGTTCACACATAACACTAAAACCCATCAGTGACTTACCTGTCCCTCCTCCTCCTGCCCTTCCTAGGATCTCCCACCTGCTGCTTGTTCCTCAGCTCAGAGAAGCTGGAAGTGAGTCACTGCACTGTGTTCCTGTTCAACTCATTCTACTCTCTGCAGATACGTTCAGTTGCCTTCTCTGCTACCCTGTTTTCAAAACAGCTCCTAGGTAACATTTCTTCTTCAGGCAGTTCCAGCAGACATGGAACTTCACAATTCTTTTTCCTTTACTAGTCTTAAATGGCTGTGCCCCTCTTAGAGTGAGCTCACCCTTTACCTGGGCTTACTCATCACCTCTCCTGTAGTGGTTACCAGGCTCCTAAGTCTAGTGGACTTGAGAGAATCTCTCAAACAAATTTCTCTGATCAGGAAGGCATATTACATTTACTCTGATTGTATTTATTCCTCACCTGTGTTGCTCTCTGCACACATTTTAGCCAAAATTTCCTGTCATAGCTTACTGACAAAAGAATCGCTTTCAAGCATTTTTTACAAAATATTCAAGGGAAATTAATTATAAATTTATAAGCCTAATTATTTGCAGTGATGATCTGCTTCTCTGGTTACAACAAACGAAACAGAAACCTCTCTGAATTCCCCAAATAAGAAATGAGCAACAGAGCTCCGGTCAGTAACAACATGTCAAATACCACAGGAATCCATCCACTGGCCAATAACTATTGGTTGAAAATTGTAATGGCTTACTTCTAGAAGTCAAATAAACCTTAGATAGGCCTATTCATAAAGTGCAGGTTGAGTAACTATTTGAAGATTTTTTCAGCTCTGTCTCCTGAAACAGACTAAAACGCCACAGTGGAAACATTAAAAGCATAAAATGATGGCATTCTGCTTTTCTATATTTCAGAGGGTTTGTATACACGTGCAACAGGCTTTAAATAAAGAATATAATATTCATACCAAACTGACCTGACTGCTCCAGAAAATGGATTCACTAAGGGCCTGACCAATCTAGCGGCCTTCTGTGATGGAGTGACCTAGTCAGTAGACAAGGGAAGAGATATGGATGTCATCTATCGGGA
This sequence comes from Chloroceryle aenea, assembly GCA_013399075.1. Classification (NCBI taxonomy): domain Eukaryota; kingdom Metazoa; phylum Chordata; class Aves; order Coraciiformes; family Cerylidae; genus Chloroceryle; species Chloroceryle aenea. Next base: position 87,188 of record VWZY01000403.1, on the reverse strand, counting down.
CTTATGTAAGGGTCCCCACATCTTTCTCTCCAAACTGGAAAGAGATGTATTTGATGTATGAACTGTGAAATGAAACTGAAATTATTTCATTTTTTTTCAATCTCCTTGCCATCATTTTAAAATTAAGACTGTGTGTTGATTTAAATAAAAATGTAAACCAATTACAAAACCCCCAAATCAACAAACCCGAAATCTCGAGTTTTTCTGGGATGTAATTTTAGTGAAAACAGAGTTCTTGGGGGCATTTTATCTTCATAATTTTCTGTTTCTTCAAATACATTAAAAAAAAAACCCAAAAAACAAAAAACCAAAACAATTCTACTAGATATACTCTATTAAATTAATCAAATAATCCTATTAAATGCTCCTTTGAAAAGATATAGCTATAAAAAATACCGATGCAGTAAAAATATGTCATGTTTTTCACTAACTTCATAGAAGTGAAAGCAGGAGTGTAACAGGTTTTTAAACTGATTATATTGTATGGCTTATAAACTTAATAGCAAAGAGAATAAAACTTATTTTTATTTGTTTCTGTAGAATAAATTAGATCTAATCCAACAATATTATTTGCAGTTTGATTCATAATTTTTGCATGCTTGAGTACGTTGCTAGTATGTGATTCGCACATGATTTTACATGAAATGTTATCTTTTTCACATTGTTTTGCATAGGGAAAAATCCTTATTTTTATAGGCTACACGGCACCTTCAGTCTGTCACACAGTTATGTTAAACTCCTGAATTAATTTTTCTTCTACTTATTATCTCATAATTACATTTTATTCAGTTAATATAAGATGAATCCTATTGGTTTTTATGATTTAATCTTAAGTTTCTAAGTAAAATAAACTATACTTAATAGACAATCATAGAAAAAATACCAATCAAATCTCACACTTCTCCATCTTGCATATCTAGTGTTTTTTATTACCTTTTTCCAATACTCAAAGTATTATACTAAACTGAATTCTTAGAGAGAACTCACCTGTGAAATCTGATGACAGGTTATGGCTACTCTGGGAACATTTACATTACCCGACTTTTGAGTACTTAATATCACAGTTCAATGGAAAATTATTATCTTTTATGTCTAATTTCACTTTGATTTTATTTTTACAAACATTCTTTTTAAGAGCTATGAAAGGATAGATCTAACACCCTAACATTTCTGTAGCATATTGATGATATTTATAGTTTTAGAAGAAAATAGTGTTCTTGGAGCCCAGCTCAACACACAAATTCACTCCCTGAGACGAACAAGGGATTTAGCTTGCCTCTTAGCACTAGAGATGTAGGTTAAAATTAGCTTTATGGCAGGCAAATTTACAGGGAACTTCTTGACCACTGCACTCTGTCCTCATTCAAGTGCTACAATATCAAGCTAAATCCACCACTTGGACTTAGCAGCAAGCATTTATTTGATTTTTTTAACTCATTACAGTTTGTCTAGGATTTTTTTCTATGCATTTTAGGTATTGCAATTTACTTTTAACTTAGTCCTGTTGGGAAGTGAAGGCAGAGAGGGAAGGCCATGCCCAAGTTAATTTCCATTTTAAGGCTGATATGTAGGCTTACACAGGAATTAAATGGCACACGGTCCTTAGCTGCCCTGCTGCCGATGAATGAATTTTACCTGTTATGAACATCCTAACCAAACAAGTATATAACATGACAAGCATATATCTAAGTGCTCTTCACAAGCTCTGCTCTTGACAGTTTGTGCTTATGGGAAAAATTGAAGAGTTCAGGGTAGAAATTTCAGTGGAACAAAAAATTGTGTGGGAGTTTTTATGCTGTGTGGTTTCAAATCACAAGTAAAAAAACCCAAAACCAAGTCCTATGCATTTAGTTTCTAGTCTCATCTGGTACAAAATTTCACTTTTTGGATTAAAGCCCTGATCCAAAGAATTCTTAGTATATAATAACAAAGTATTTTTTAAATAGGAGGACTGAAACTCAGCATTTTCTACTTTCTTCCTCCTTTCAAATGAGTGATGAATTGCTTTGGATAGCCAAATGACCACACTTTCATGTTCTTTGACTAAACTGAGGCTTAGCTTTAGTCAATGAAAAGTAGACTAAACGTGAGATGCTTCAATAAAATGAAAAAAAATGTTCCTTTCACCTTTGATTACTTCAGGGTAACATATTCATTTGAAAGGAGTGAGTTTACTTCCCTCAAGCACAAGAAAGAATTATTATCTGTGAGGCTTTGATTTATTAATGTCCTAAACCTTGAACTCTTGGGTAAAAGGCCAACACTGTTGACATATCAACTTCAGTACTTTGAGCAGAACTTGAATTTTATGTGGTTTAAGAAAGCCAAGCAAGTCGGCTTGTATATGAGACTGCCATAGAAAGGTCTTGAGAATCCAAGCAGTGCTTCCTTGGCATGAAGACTAGTACTTAGGTTACTCTCATTTTCTCAAACCAGTATTTTAAATATCCCCAAAGATCTTGCAAAGCTTCAAATTTCCATCCCTGGAGGTGTTAAAAAAACGGGTGGATATGGTGTTCTGGGACATGGTCTAGTGGTTATAGAGGTGTTGGATAGAAGACTGGACTTGATGATCTTGAAGTTCTTTTCCAATCTAATGATTCTATGACCCTATGGACCTACTGGGCCTGTAAATTGTTGTGGTTTCACTAACAAGTTGATTCTGAGCTGTGAATCTGGGTCCAAAACTGCATTCTTTTAAAAAGGGTTTTATACTTAAATGTTGACCACATTCAAGTCAAAGACAACATGCTCTGTGACCTTAAGTTACAAAAGATAATCCAAAATTAAAGCCTGTTCATTCTAGTGTGAATGCAAAAAAAAGATCTTGGAAGGAAAACAAATTAATAGCAAAAGCAGAAAGGGTGAAAAAATACTGTCTCTTCTTACACACACACACAAAAAGAAGTGAGCATGATTTTTATAACTTTTCCATAGTTTACGCAGAAAGCATATTATTATTGGCATCTCTGGAATATTAATCTTTAGATAAAACCAAACAAAATTCTTGCAGATAGTACTTTAGCCCCTAAATATTTGAACAAGAACATGTGAAAACACTAACTTCTAAAGAAAACCTCACCGTAGACTTAATTATCATCTTTGATAGAATATAGAGCCCATAATGATAGGGTGTTCAATGAGTGATTGTAGACTAAATAAATGCTGAGAATTTTTTTTTTACAAATCATGATGATTATGAAAGATGAAGGCAAAACATACTCATTGATTATTCTGAAACATTTTACAACATTCAGAACTTAATAGAAAAAACAAATTTTCCCATAATATTTCTTGTCCTCTACTGCCAATCCCATGAGGCATCTCACATACTTTGATTCCAACACAAAATTTCAAAGTGGGAACTGTACACTAAAGTCTTCTTGGTAATGTTTATGAGTATTGAGATTTTAGGAATGTTTATTTGGTTTTTCATGGATATTTCAATAGGAAGAACACATCTGTGATTGCAATCTTGGTGAAACCTTTTATTTAAGTCTCCTTACCTGCCATGGAAAGATAAAAAGACATTCTATAGAGATCGTGACTGTATTGGGCATAGCTCCCACAGGGGAAATTACCCTTTAATAGTGTTAAGCTTGATGGCGTGTGAATGGTTATGTGGTACTTGAAGTGAATGAACCAATTCATCTTTCAGATTGGGACCACATGCCTTTAAGTGATAAGTGCTTTGTCTCAAAAGGAAAAAAAAAAAAGAACAGGGAAACATAAAAATATTTTTCTGCCACATTTACTACTACCTGATATTAAACTAAATTCTAGAAAGGGTAATGTAGAATGGATTAAGTAAATCAAGGAGGTAATTTTTTTTTCTTATTTTGCATCAGGCTGTATTTTAAATATAACATTATTTACAACATAAACCCACTAATTTTTATATAGAGAGGGAGCTACTATTTGTTACCTATAGAATGACAGAAGATACAAAAATAAAGAGTCCTGTGCTCAACTAGAATTCATTAGATATTTCATCCAAATTTTGTTTTGAATAACAAACCCAGATCCTTTTCATTTGTTACTTTTCCAACTGGGTTTCGTGGTATGCAAAACAGTACTTAAATAGGGGAAAGCCAGTGATATTCTGACAGACAATTTGCTGCATTTGAGGAAAAACAAAAAAAGAGTCCACAGCTTTTTATTAAGTATAATCTGAACATTTTGAAGTGATTCCGGGAAGTGTCTTTTTTTGGCAGATACACTAAAGATAACAGGAAAACACTGTAATTTTCATATCCAATTACAGAGTCAAATACTGAAATATTTTTATTTTATGGAGTTAAGAGATGGCTACTGAATTAATGCACTGCTGGAGACATAAGAAGAAAATGAAATGCTTGGAATAGGTAAGATAAAAACTGAATCAACATCAAAAGAACTGAAAGTCGAATGAGTGAAACCAGCAATATCCACTCACTGTATATGATGCATGACTGATTTTATCCATTTCAGGACTGTATCACTAGGTCAATACTTTGCAGCCAAAGATGTCAACCCTCCTAATTACCCTTGAAGAGACTCCTGTTCAGCAAACAGTTTTCAAGATCTGCAAAATCCTAGGAGCAAATTTTTAAAATGCTATCTCAGCTAAAGGACTATTGTAAAGCTATCTAACAAGTTCCTAACAGACAATACAAACTTCCAGAGATAAGTAGATGCTTCACATTTTGTATTTAAGCTGTTTGGAGAAATAGGACTGACTGAAGCAGCATAGAATTTTCTTCCTAAAGCATGTTCTGGATAAGTAATCACATTTTTCAGTGGCTGTCATATGCTATATTAATTTACACTAACAGCAGAGTAACAGCAATAAAATAAAAATATACTAATAGCAGTAAGACAGAGATTGAGATTTAGATTGGAGAGTTTTGGTTATTTTAGAAAGAAAGGAATACAAATGTATTTTACTTGTAGAATGGTTGAATTGTTCTCTCTCCACCCATGGAAATATTTTTCCTTTGCCCAGAATCTGAAAAAGGAAGGTACTTAAAATAATTTTGACACTTGAAAGAAATCTCAGAAATAAATGTGTTAGTGTACACAACAAATGAGAACAACTTTTGTTGTTCTCAAAACTAAAGCATGACACTTTCATAACTTCACTTGCTACAGTGAATAGCTGCAATGGTTTGTATTTCAGGAAGTTCTTCGCAACATCTGGTAGATGTGCTTGTAATTCATTTCCAGACTCTAAAGTATGTTCATGCTCAGCCTGTATGCTAAATTATTTGCATTTTTTTGAGTGGTTATTTTTCAGTGGCTATCAGGTAAGAGCTAAAATATTTTCTTCTGCCCATGAAAAATGCACATTAGTTGCTTACTAGATGCAGTATTTTCTCTTAAAGAAATAGTTATTTGATATTAAGGAAAAAATTATACTCACAGGATCACAGAATGGTAGAGATTGGAAGGGACCTCTAAGGATCATCTAGTCCAATCCCCCTGCCAGAGCAGGATTACCTAGAGTAGATCACACAGGAACAAGTCCAGGAGGCTTTTCAAAGTATTCAGAGATTGACATTCCACCACCTCTCTGTGCAGCCTGTTCCAGTGCTCTGTTACTCTCACAGTGAAGAAGTGTTTCCTCATGTTGAGGTTGAACCTCCTGTTTTCCAGTTTATGGCCATTGCCC
>VWZY01000403.1:52710-75643 GCA_013399075.1 Chloroceryle aenea | reverse complement strand
GCTCCGGTCCTCTTTTGGTTCCTTCCTCAGTGCATCCCAGAAGGACTCTGTCCATTCTGCCTTTGAACCCAATCAATGTGTTCCTGAATCCGCTACCAGATTCCAGCTCCTGAACACAGCTCCTATCCACTGTGGGGCCCAGTCTGAAACTGCCCTGGTGCCTGCTCCACAGCATCAGTGGTGACAGTGATGTAATTACCATCAGAGGGGGTTGGATTCGATACTGCTTTTGTATATATTTGTATATATTTCATTTTTATTATTATTATTTCAATTTTCATTAAAGCTGTTCTAGTTTTCTTTTCTAAGTCTCTCTCTCTTATTCCCTTTCTCTTCCCCTTTGTACAGGGTTAACAGAGACCATCTGTTATCGGTCTAAGGGTCTGCACTGACCCTAAACTGTGACAATTAGTTGTGAGAACTTGCCTGCAGTATTTATTCATTCCCTAAATACCTCATCCCTTAGAGAAATATTTTTTGTAAGGGGACTGCTAGTTGCATCCAATAGTTGTATTTATATGATAGGACAAGGGGTAATGGGTGGAAGTTGAGGCATAGGAAGTTTCACAGAAACATAAGGAGAAATTTTTTCACAGTGAGGGTGACAAACACTGGAACAGGCTGCCCAGGGGGGTTGTGGAGTCTCCCTCTCTGGAGATGTTCAAGACCCGCCTGGATGCGTTCCTGTGTGACCAAGTGTAGGTGATCCTGCTCTGGCAGGGGGGTTGGACTAGATGATCTTTCAAGGTCCCTTCCAGCCCTTAACATTCTTTGATTCTATGATTCTATATGTGACATTTCCACCTCTGACCAAGTAACACAGACTCTGATTACTAGCTCTGGTAAAACAAACATTAGAAAGAGTAGGAAGACTTCATCCTCCTCTTACTCCAAATGTTTTAGATGTTTATCAGGAAACACAATCAATAGACACAACTGAGATATTTAATCACTACAGTCTGCAATTAATATATTATGCCTATCTCAGGCTGAAATGTGTTTGTTTAAACTCATTTTCCTTGAAATAGTAACTACAATTGCAGTTTCTAAATAATAAAAATCTTAAATAATAAAGCATAGACAGATTTTCTACTATCCTGAAAACTGAATACCAAATGAGTACAGAAGTCTGTCTAAAGAGGATGACAGAGTTCTTTAATGATAGTTTAGTTATTTACATTATTAGATTTTTTTTTTAATTAAAGATAACAAATCTTTGAGAGATTCACAATATATGTCTTAGCAGTACTGAAATATAGATACTATTTAGTTGATATCTAATTTAGCCCTAGCAGAAGCAAAGAAAACAAAACAAAACAAAAGCCCTATAGGAAAAAGTATGAGAATTTCAGAGGAGAAATACAGATTTATTTACACATTTCAACACAATCCAGTAAATTATCTGAAGAATGTTTCAATTAGGAACTGAGTGCTTTTGTAGCTTTGCATAGCAACAAAAGGACCGAAAGTAGGAAGGAAAAATACATTAAAAATCATTTTTGGACAGTCAGCACAGAGTACTTCTGAAAATTTTTACATCAAATTTCATTTGCCAAACAAACCTGAGCAATTGTCATATTATTATAGTAACCTACCTTACAGTAAAACATTACACATAAAATAATAACCTAATTCTGATTATCACTAATAGTTCTACCTCAGTTTGACCAAAGGCACAGTCAATAATTGTTTTACCAGGGTTTCATTAAAGCTGAGCTAATTTAATTTGTCTTATATTCTTTTCGGATCTTTGGCTGGCTCAACAGAAGATTGACCACCAGATGCAATAATTACTTTGGAATATTATCACACACACAAAAAAGTCACATCAAAGACAAGATCAAAATACTCCTCTTACATTCATTGATCTCAGGCTTCTTATAGTGAAATATTTTGCTTCCTACATGCTTGTTTTTCTTACTACTACTATTCTGTTTCCTTTATATGCTAGCTTAATTTGAGCAAGCTTTACTGATGATAGTATATCTTTCCTATTTAGCTGTACATTGAACTTTCAAATACAAGGCAGTTACCCTGAATAAATTGGTTTTGTGTCTGAAAACATAATTTTCTTCTGGTTTTCAGTGTCAATATGAAAGTCAGGGTGCTTCTGTTTTGGTGTCTGAGTTTCTCCATCTGTAATATGTGAGATGTCTCTTCTGTAAAATGCTTCAAGATCTACTGCTGAAAATATTATATGACAACTCAATTCTAATAATATACTAGAATAAATCTCACTGCTTTCTTACAAAATACATTCCAAATCTATTTTGTGGTTACAAAATAAAGTACAGTTGTGGAAAGATAAATTAAAACAAGATCATAAACAAGGTAACAGCTTTATCTCATGAGATTGTAGAAGATGTCCCTCTTGTACATTCTTACCAGGATTTCTGGTCTGCGAATGCATGGTATGCCACAGTATTACTGTGGCTTGACAAATTTAGGGAAGCAAAGGAAGTCAAAGTCTTTAGTGGAAAAGACGAATGAAAATGCAGTGATTGCAATGTTGGTTCTTCTGGCTACTTCTGGTTAATTTTTTCTGATTTTCATGCTGCAATCAAAGTTCATTAAATTTTCCCTTCTTATTTGTTTTTTATTAGCCTCAAATCATGTAAACAAATCATAGAATCATAGAATAGATTGGGTTGGAAAAGACCTCCAAGATCATCGAGTCCAACCCCTGATCCAACTCTAATTACTATATCATGGCACTAAGGGCCATGTCCAGTCTCTTTTTAAAAACCTCCAGGGATGGCGATGGTTGAAAAGAGGAAGAAAAATGTGCTGATATAGAGTCCTACATTCTTCACACAATATTTTAACTTACACACTTAAAATCTAGCTTTTGTGTTATCCTTAGTATGCATGGATGGCAAAGCTTTAGAACTGTCTGTATTCCAGGCAAGGTCACAGACAGGAGATGAACAGTGGCAGATACTTTTATTGAGAGAATGAAAACTTCTGAGTTTTTCTTTGAAGGAGACTCTCTGTGTTTAAAAGAAAACAAAAAAGGAAATGTGTAGAGAGAACTCCTTTTCCTGATATATCCGTCTATTTCCCTACAGCCAAGCTTACGGGCTTCACAGACTGGGAACAGTGACTGCAATATGGTTATTCTAGTTTTGTTATTCAAGTTGGCTGTGTTCTTCACATACTAACATGAGGCAGGAGACACAAACTTGGAAATATGTTCTATTTCTTGAGAGATAGACCAGATTCTTTAAACCAGTCATGAAACTCTTTCTGACACAAATACCATCAACTCTTCCTTGTATAAAAAACAAAATAAAATTAAAGACCATTCTTCACAGTGCACTTAATACCTTTTTTGACTTTTTTGGCCTTCTGTCATTGATAATGTTTTTTCATAATTTCTCCCACTCAGCAGGAGTTCATAATAAGGAAAGAGAAAACACAAGTACTTGTAATTTCTAACAGAGGGAAAGTATTGCATTTTAAAAAATATATATTAGTCTAGAACAGAATTGCTTCTTCTCTTCTTCAGAGTGCTTTTTTTTACTTTTGTCTCTTGTATTAAGACATAAGTTTTTCCATATCAGCAAGTAGGATGCTTGTTGTATATTCATGCAATAATGTAAAGAAGTGGGGAAAACCACAGAATTATAACATTGTCCTGGTTGGAAGAGATCTGTCTGGAAGATCACAAAGTCCAACCATTAATCCAGCACTGCCATGTCACCACCAAACCATGTTCTAAGTGCCACATCTGTACATCTTTAATATACCTCCAGTGATGGAGACTCCACCATTTTCACGGACAGCCTGTTGCAGTGATTGACAACCCTGTGAAGAATTTTTTCCTAATAGTTAATCTAAACCTTTCCTAGCAAAACTTGTGGACATTTCCTCATGTCCTATTACTTGCTACATGGGAGAAGAGACTGACACCCACCTCACTGCGACCTGATTTCAGGTAGTTGTAGAGAGTGGTAAGGTCTCACCTGAGCCTCCTTTTTCCAGGCTAACCAGCCCCAGTTTCCTCAACCGCTCCACATAAGACTTGTTCTCTATACCTTTCACCAGCTTTGTTGCCCTTATTTGTGCATGCTCCAGTACCTCAATGTCCTTCTTGTAGTGAAGGTCCCAAAACTAAACATAGTATTTGAGGTGCAGTGTCACTAGTGCCAAGTGCAGGGGGACGATCACTTCCCTGGTCCTGATGGCCACACTATTTCTGAGGTCAGATTTACAGGTGTGTAGTTCCCCAGATCCTCCTTCTGGCCCTTCCTGTAGACGCATGTTATATTTGCCAATATCCAGTCAGCTGGAACCTCCACAATTATCCAAAACTGCTGATGAATGATGGAAAGTGGTGCGTNCCTGTGAAGAATTTTTTCCTAATAGTTAATCTAAACCTTTCCTAGCAAAACTTGTGGACATTTCCTCATGTCCTATTACTTGCTACATGGGAGAAGAGACTGACACCCACCTCACTGCGACCTGATTTCAGGTAGTTGTAGAGAGTGGTAAGGTCTCACCTGAGCCTCCTTTTTCCAGGCTAACCAGCCCCAGTTTCCTCAACCGCTCCACATAAGACTTGTTCTCTATACCTTTCACCAGCTTTGTTGCCCTTATTTGTACATGCTCCAGTACCTCAATGTCCTTCTTGTAGTGAAGGTCCCAAAACTAAACATAGTATTTGAGGTGCAGTGTCACTAGTGCCAAGTGCAGGGGGACGATCACTTCCCTGGTCCTGATGGCCACACTATTTCTGAGGTCAGATTTACAGGTGTGTAGTTCCCCAGATCCTCCTTCTGGCCCTTCCTGTAGACGCATGTTATATTTGCCAATATCCAGTCAGCTGGAACCTCCACAATTATCCAAAACTGCTGATGAATGATGGAAAGTGGTGCGTTAAGCACTTTCACCAGCTCCCTCAGTAGCCTTGGGTGTTTCCCAACCAGCCCCATAGATCTGTGTGTGACTAAGTGGTGTAGTAAATAAAAAAAAAATAAATTAACTATTAGTTAATGAAATATGTAATTAATTATGAAATTTCATTATTAAATTATTCAATGCAAAATTATTAATTTCCAATGCTTTTGGAAATCACCTCTTGTTCTTCTTAAAATTACTTTTTATATGAACAAAATATTACATCCATGTTCTTAAAATATTTTGGTTTTTGACTAAACTAATCTTTTTCATGGAAAATTATTTCAGCAGATTTTTCTGAACACAACCAGTGCTATAAATGTATCCTCCATATCTTACATCAGCCTATGTCTGTGACACAACTGGATCTACAGTTCCACAGATTACTTTTAAATTTATCTGCAGCTATTTAATATCCTTATATGCAAGAAGGGAAAAAGGGACAAAGAATAGGAACAGTTTTAAGATCTGTAATAAAGTAATTACAATAAGAGTATCTATGGATTATACAGTTTCTATGGATTATGCAATATCTATGCATAATGCAGATATAGTACTAAAAATATACTCATAGAAATACATTTTTATTAATGGCAAAACTTTATATAATATATCCATATAACATAAAAAAGCCACTTTTTTCCTCAGCATGTGGGGGGATGCAATTAGTTTACAATCATAATTTCCTTTGCTTCCTACCGGCATTGTTATGCTCAATAATGAGAATTTCAATTCTGGCACATTCATATGGATACATATCTGATAGTGTGACACAGACTCTGAAGTTATACCACTGTGAATCTGTCTTCCTGTTAGCAGTGCTGATGAAGGCGCTTTCACCATGCTCACAACAGAAAATGAGTTAGGTTCAGTGAGCTCATCTCTTTTATTCTTACACATTAACCTGAATATGTGGAAGAGAGACATGTTCCTGTACTCAGCATTGCTACAGTTGCACCTCCAGGTTCTCAGTTCCTTTTTTTTTAATACTTTCTAAAACTACTTGGTTTCCAAAACTTTGGAAATGTTTTCATGGTCATCACCAAACAGCAACATTAGGATGATATTCTGTATTGGAACCAGTGTTGCTCTTGCAGTTCATTTTTTAAAAGCTACTATACGTTTTTTAAAACTTATCTACTAGGAAAGAATTCATCATTTTCAGATGATTAATTATCTTCTGCCTTGTGATACAACTTCAGTGGGTGATCAAGGCACACATACATGGAAAGCTAAAACACGTTTCTGAATGAGGCAATAATTGAGTCAGGTTTCTTGGGCTGACATTTTGGACTTAGTTACCTGTCTAAGTTCCAGTGTATATACCTAAAGCTTTTGGTTGGTTGGTTGGTTTGTGTGTTTGGGTTGGTTGGTTGTTTGCTTGTTTTTTTTTATGTGACTTTCAGTTTGCTCCTAAGCTGGAACACAGTTTAGAGATATTTGCTACCCTTCTTCCATGTAAGTTATGAAAAATTTCAAGGATTTTTCCCCCCCTCTCATCTTTCTTTGATAAAGACTTTGATAAGCACTTTGAGCATTTTAGTTTAACTGAAAAACAATCAAAAGCTTATAGCTGGGAAGTGAATGAGTGAAAGAATTTTGGAAATGGTAGTATATACAGTAGTTGATCAGAGAAAAAGCTAACAAAAGTAACACAGGATGAAATTCATGTCAAAGCCTTGCTTTAACTGGAGTGTTCTGTGCTCCTTTTCTGCCCTGCCTCCTGCTGCAGGTTCCTAGTATCAGTTGGAGGTGCCTGTCCATCCCTGGTTTGAAGCATCTATGTAGGAAAATGGGCATCTGCCTCCTGCAGAGAGGTCCTTTGCAGAGCTAACCAGGTGAAGAGCTAACCAGAGCTAAGCAGGTGGCAGGGCCAGGTGTCCTGATCAGCATGTTTGACATGAGGCTGGATGCCCTAGCACTTGCCCAGCCTGGATGCTGGGACAGGGTGACCTAAGGCATGAGCCCTCTCAGATGAGAGCTGGGAGTTAACCGTCTATAAGGAGAAGCATTGGTGCTGACCTTCAAGACATGCTGCAAAGCTGCTTCTTCCTAATTTCTGCTCAGGGACACAAGCTAAACAGCCATTCCAGTTATATCTGCTGATTTTAGTTTGGTTTTTTTTTTTTTTTCAAAAACAAATGAAACTCTTGTTTGCATTAAGGGACACTGTGAGAATGGTCTTAATTTATAGAGAAGCAAATACTGCCTGATGCGCATGATTTCAGATGTACAAAACAGTGATAGTCACTGAATGGCAGCCCACAGCATTAAACTACACCCCTCTGTGAGCAGCATGTCTTTTTAGGATTATCAATTTATGAAGTTAATGCACATCTAAGTATGCGTCTGTCCTTTTCTATTTTTAATAACTAAAAAGAAAATGTCACTGAGTAAAGCTGCTTCTCAGTTGGGACTGTACACAAAAGAGTGGCAGCATTATTTTCTGTGCTATAAAGTGGTACTAACCACTTTTGTCATGGAACTTAAAAATACAAGGTGTAAAAATTTATACTCTGTTATTTTCCCATCATGTTATTACTGAAGTGTTCTTTGAATGACTTTATTTTAACTGTGACTGTAAAATGAATATGACCTCCTGTGTGTGTCTTGGTATAAACAAACACTAAAGAAAGCTACTCAACATATTCCAGGATTTAACTGAATTTTCTTACTGTTTTACATGGGAATTAATATAAATAATCCCTTACTTTCCTTGGGCATTTAGGTATGTATATTGTAAAATTATATCCGTGAAGGAAAAACTTTCAATGTTTAAATGCAGCAGTCTTCTGAGAGGGTTTTTTGTAAATACATATTTTTTCCTGCTTGCCATGGGTTTCTTGGACTTTGGTGATGGATGTGTTATAAATACTTTGATAGGAATAGAATCTGCAGCTGCATGAAGAGACAAATTCTCAGCAATAAATATTTTGCTAAGACATCAGTACTTCTCACTCATTTGAGGAGTATTGTGATACTTGTGCATCCAGAAACTTGTGCAGCCAGATCAGAAAAGGACTGATACAGGAATACAAAGGGCGCCACTGACCTGAGTAAATTGGAGGTGAAGATGCAATGAAAATTGAATTGTTGAGCTAGAGAAAATTGACAAGTGTTTTTTGTTAGGAATCATTCTTGAAATGAGTCTCATGTAACATTTGTAATAATAACCTCTGCACAAAAGCTTGCTGCCAAAACATGGTGCTGACCCAAAGCTGTAAGATGTCACTGTTTAGAGGGAAGCTCAGGATATTATACCAGAGAAATGAAGTTATGCTGAAAACATAAATGAAAGAACCAGGATTAAATGTAATTGTACAAAATGCATCTTGGACAGCATTAGAAAGAATTTCTGTGTGGAAATAAAAGGAGAGGAAAGAATTGGTTGTGCTAACTGATCACAGTTCATCTGAACAAAGTAATATAGTAATTAAAGTTACATATGAATCCAGAACACAAGCCTTTCTTCTTCTAGAAGGAAATACTGCACTGCTCTACAAGGCAAAGGTAAGACTTGTCCCAGAATACTGTGTATAATTATCTCTTCTCATGCTTATGAAAGACAATTTGATATTAAAGGAAATGCTTCTAGCATTTTTTTGGTGGTTATTATTTTTTTTTCTTTCAAGTTTCTTTTTGTTTGTTTAATTTGAATGCCCAAAAGTAAAAAAAAAAAACAAAACCCAAAACAATGTTAACAGAAGTGACAGTGTTGGTACAAAAATAAGTTAATTTAAACCAATTATGAATTCATAAGCTTTTTAACAAGCTAAACAACAAGGTTTTGCATTTTGGTAAGTTTATAAACAGTACTAGTTTGGTTGCTTGTGATAGTACAAATTAAGTAAAATGGGAATTGTCTTCCAGCCACATCAACTACAGCTTTGGAGTGGATCTGCCTGGACAATTTCCTTATAGGTACTTCTCAAAGGCTTTTGATAAATGAGAGGATGAAAAAAAAAGAATACCAAAATCAGTTTTTCCTTGAATTGCTTATGCTGTGGGCTACCTTTTTTTTTTTTAATGGAAACTGCACACCTAGCAGCTTTGCAGATATTTTCCATTCTCAGTACACCCACTGGGGGCACCAAGCAGAAGCAATCTTTTCTCCCTTCACTCAGATTATGTAAAAGAGCGCAGTGTACCAGCTTAAGGACAAATAAATGCAATATGCATTCTTTCACGCCTCAAAACAAAGCTGACCAGTTATACATAAAATAATTTCTATAAAACCTGCATTTTGTGCTTAAAAACAAATAAAACCACTCTTATCTAGCATGTCTTCCTGAGAATTTGCTCTGCAGGTGGTAGTAGTACATGTATTACACAGACAATGCTACCAACACAGTGCTATCAGCCAAGCTCTCGGTACACCATGTGGGACCAAGAGAGGGTGCAAACCCTTTCAAGAAGGGGATACAAAATAGTTTTATTCCAGATGAGAAAAATAATCCAAACACAAAATGCAAAAAAACCATTTCACAGTTCAAACTTCAAACTGATAGGAGACAAGATGAGACTGTGTTAGAAGAACTGCTGGATTCAAACAACTTTTGTTATCTATTTAAAACTATATATGCTACTTTTTGATCTTTTGGAAACTGTCTTAACAGATATCTTTGGGTGCAATGATAGGAAGTCCACCTTTTAGTGAAACCCTGTCATCATAATTGGTGAGTATGTATCCTATATGCTGTTGATTTCTTAAGACTTCATCACTTCCATGGCTGTCAGTCTCAGCACTAACAATGTTATGTTTCTTCCTCCCACACTCTTTAATTTCTTTAGCACAGGGCAGGCAGTGGAGCATGATGTCTATGCTGCTATCTCTGCTGCTGTTGCTGCTTCATCTAATGCATATGTAATACAAGTTGTTAAATCATCAGGAGAATAATAATACATTATGAAGCAGGATACTTTTTTATATAAGAACTATTCAGTAGCATTATTTTTAATGTACAGTTGTTTTCCCATCTTCACTATAATTTGCATATAGGCACCTATAAGTCCAGAATAAAATCAAATAAGTGTATTCCAGTGTCATTAGTTCTACAGGTTATAAAATAAGTTTGTACAGACCTATGAAAACCTTTCTTGTAATTTAGCAAGGTAACTCTTTCAGGGTTATGTAAACAACCCATACATTACCCTAGTTTATCTGCATTAGATAGTTGCTTTCTATCAAAAAATAGTATACTGTGTTGACTTCTGAAGCACAATGTTGCATACTTCACTTATTTAAAGGTCTCAGCACCAGCTGAGTAGAATACAGTATCAGCTGTCACTGAACCCTAAATATCAGTTTATGGGGGAGGAACCTTAAAGGATTCTTCCATATTAACCCTGAAAATCATAAATTTATCCACTAGTGATATGATTCCATAGGGGAAACAGACATACTAATTCCTCTGGAAACCAAAGCAATTTATCTCTTCTTTGCAGTATATAAGATATATACTAGTATACGTCATAAAAGTGGTCATCAACAGGGGCAGAATTCAAGGGACATATAAAAATAGCAAGGACAGACATCGTCTGGTAGATCTTACTGCAGAGGCACAGCAGATCTAAAGCTTAAACCCCCTTGCTCTCAGGGCACATTTGGAGAAGGATATTGCCACCTAAAATAGTAAATAAAATAACGTGCTGGCACCGTAGCTGCCTTAAATCACAGCCCAATAACCAAATCTAATAATAAAACCCAACTGAAGTGTTGGTTGAAAGTCAAAATCACTAATAAATATAATTCTTGATTAGTTCCATCATCGTACATCAGAGATGTTCCTTGTATCACCAAGATACCAGGTATTTATAATGTAAACAATAGTGAAGCCTGTTGATTTATATCCTCTATTTTTTACAGGCTGTTTTGCTCAATAATCCTGCGGTCCATAGATAATATTCTTGATGAGTAAGTCTTCTGGTATGTAGCACATACTTTATACATGACAGAATTTATTTAAGATAATAATAACTTCATATTCTCTGTAATTTCATCATTAACACTTACTGCAAATTAAGAGAAATGTAGATAGGTATGGTGCTTCATTAATTAGCATCACAGTGTGTCCAAAAAAAAACCTCCACAAAAATGCAAGATATAATATACTGTGGAAAAGTATGGTAAATATTATTTATTATGACTTATATTGGGACACTAAATATTGGATAGTGCCTATAATAGTTCAATTTTACTGGTATCAGTGCCATTATAACCATTTGTTGCAGAAATCAGTTTGACCTTATTTTTCTTTTTCAAATTTCTATGTAGCACAGTCCCACTTTTGGTACTCTGCACAGATTTCAGTGTTGAATTTCTCTGCCCTACAACCTAAATCAATGAAATATAACAAAAGCTTTCTACTGCATTGTAGGGCTGAGAACCTCTACAGATAAATACATACTAGTAAACATAAGAAAACTTGGCTACTGGTCAGGGATTGACCAGAGTGCATAATGTCTAGCAGACTTATTTGGAGAGCTATATCCATCGCCAACAAGCTCTTTTCCAGACAATATTCAGACACAGCTTTGAAAAGGGTGTGGGTCAGGGTCTCTGACCTCTAGGTCAGTTGCATGCGTTTTGGGTGAAGAGACTTTTGGTTTATAAGTGGGGGCTTTTGTTTTCAGGCACAGTTCTTATTTTTTTTTAGTTGGTACAATAAACATAGTCCAGATGTACAACACTGATTTAGCACTCACTTTTCCTTAGCTTTCTTCCATTCCTTTGCTGAGTTGTCTAAGAAATGCTTCCTGAAGGATCAAAACCATACAATCTAAATGGTATTGTACACACACACGTGTCTGTATCTGCTTTGCTCCTGTTTTTCTCTAATGACCATCTGCAGAGACAGATAGTTAACAAGCATTAAGTAACCCTACAGCTGCTCTGACACTCACAAGCATTGCTTTGGGTTAAACTTCCCAAAACAGCCCTCCATGCCTTTGGTGCTGCAGCGTGCCACAGTCACTCTTCTGAAATCTAAAGATACCTACTGGTACAAGACACTCAGTATGCATCACAGCTTAGCATGGTATCACAACTGAAATGATAAGAAGTTTCTTGTTGCAAAATGGTTTGGAAAAAGGAAAACTCTTCTATCTTGAAAGAAGATTTGCATACAGGAGCTTAATTTATCAATATGGGATGTATTTTGGAAAGAGAGAGAATAGAGGTAGACAAAAAGAGAAGGCTATTTAAGATGATTATGCCTTCCAGTTACATAAGTCTTCACACCCTGTATACTTATCTTCTGATATGTAAAGCTTCTGTTTTCCAAACAAAAAACCTCAATGCCTTAATTGAAAACAAATATGCTGGAAAACAGGAAGAAGCATTTCCTAATCCTATCAGGTAAAGTGATATAAAGCCAGCATAATAAGATAAGGAATACAGCCTAATTGGTGATAAAATGTCAATATTCCAATAAATGTATACCAGCAGTCCATTACATTTAATTAGGCTCTCTCAGTAAGCAATAAATTATGTAAAAGATGAACTGAAAAGGAAATCAGCTGACTGCTGTGAAACACTCATGTGTTGGCTTACTAAAGCTAATCTTTGGGTAAATTAAGAGCTAGCACAGACATGTTAAACAGAGGGTTTGAAAAAAAAGGCCAATGTCTAATATTAGTACAGGATTAAGAGATTACACATGAAAATCTGAAGGCACTGTTAGTCTGCTCAGGTTTTAATTATGATCTCATTTACTGATATTATAAAAAGAGCATTAAGAAAGATTCAAATAAAGGGAAGCAGTAGGCTGGAAAACTGGGCTGCTTATGCCCAGCCCCACTCTGGAAACTGATAATAATTGCTGTGCAGCACATGGATACTGAAGCTTCACCCTGCGTTCAGCAGGGCTCCATGCAGCTGCCTCTGTACACACTATCAACTGGATTAAAACCTATAGTTCACAGGGCATGAATGGAAAAAGAAATGCAAATGAAATGCAGATGAATCAGCAGCTGCATTTGCAGAATCACGGCAGAAAAGGAGCAAGTGCAACACACATTGGCTGAACACACAAAACCAAACAGACAGAGGGGATGACTATGAGAAAATAAAAGCAATATTTCTTGGATTAATGCAGCAGTGAAGCGCAAAAAGCCAATAGAATTTAGTACATCTGTCTAAATTAAAATTACCCTTTTAGGTTGAGATCAGTGGTGGGATTTTATATTTCTATGGCTCAACTCTTCATTAAAAAGATGTTTGAAAAGAAGCATGTGACATTTTAAAAAGTTTTAACAGCAAATGAAACACAGAGCACATGGAAGCAAAAGAAGGGGAGGTTTTGTGTAACTTTGATGGAGGTCAAGGCATGATAGAAAAAAGAGGATACAAGAATACACAATTTCTGATCCAATCTGGAAAAAAATAAATTATTTTCTTTTCCAAACTTATCGCAACATTTGCTATTTCTAGTCTATTTAAAATAGATCTGATGAAACTGCGATAGGAGAGAATTGACAGAGCGTACCATTTCCAACAACTAGACCTGCTCTAGTCATGTGCCAAGTGCAATAAATAGTCTTCCTTTATTTGAAAGGGATGGTATGACAGTTTGCATTAAGCACTGAGACAGGTATTTAGTCTGCATGTTACAAATAGAATGAGATTGGTGAGAAGGGGATGATGAAGAGAAGTTTCTGGGGTTTTCGGCTTCCAGGAAAAATTCTATATTCTTTTAAACTTCCAGACTTAATCTACCCTCTGTGGAATTACAGGGAGGAGAGGAAGTCAGAGGCAAAGTTCTATGAGTGTTTCTAGATTTAATTATTACTTTGTGGTTTCCTTTTTCTTAACTGTATACTAATATTCTGTGAAATTAGTGCAGTGGTAAAAACACTACCTGGAATGGTGATGAGCAATGAATAATGAAGAATAGCAGTAGCAAATAAGCTTTTCATCTGTAATCCTGTAAAATCCTAATTTCTGCCTCTCTGAGTGAGATCGCCTTAATGTCATCTCAAAAATATTTAAAACTGAAGGTTAATAATGTGTTTCTATTAACTTTCATTAGCTGCTGTAAAAATAAGTTGAATTTTGCCTTTTTAATAGTTGTGCTTGAGATCTGCATAAAATTGATTAATGTAGAGAAATTTTGTACTCTGTTTTTGAAATAATTAACTGATCTTCATCTGTTACCTACAAACATATATCTTTCTCTTTTGGACATGGGGGTGCATCAGGATGATTTCCTCTGCAAAACTCTGATCTCTCAAGATAAGCCATATTTGCTTAGAAAGAAATGGTCGTCGGGAGTTCAGTATATATGTGGATAGGATATCCTGTATACTGAGCAGAGATCTGGACTGTTAACTCCATGTTCATATATATATACATATAATGTTACGTATACTAAGTATATGCTCTGACTGCTTAGAAGACAAGTTCCTGTGGATGCTGTTTTTCTGGATGTACTACACTCCTTGACATAGTGAAGAGCCATACCTCAAATCCAGAAGCCAGAACCACACAGATCACTAAGTGTCCATCACTACTTCAAGAACAGAAGTAGTACTTAATGTAATGTGCTCCATCCAGGAGTAGGGATTTATTTTCTTAGCTTATGTACAAAACTCTTTCACCATTGTAACAATCACTGGCTCTGTACTACGCTTCAGTTTAAGACTGTCCACGTTACTGATAGCTAAAACTTTACATTGAGAATTATCTATGGCATATTATCAGTGCTACACAGGGCAGTGCTAACATGCATCAAGTGTATTGCTTCTGGCACAGGACAAGCTTCATCAGCAGCTGCCTGGAGATGTGCTCCACTGCAATGTGTAGACTTGTCCTATGGGAGCAAAAGAGTGTCCAAGCTCCTCTAGGCCTTAAGCAGCTCCTTCTTCTTAATTTCATTTTTATCAATTTGGAGATGTCCTTTACATTTTCAATTATAGAAATGAAAGTGTGTCCATGTAGCCTCTGCATGGTTATACTCTGTTTAATATGCATTACTGTTATGTGAGCAACCAGTGAATCCACACTGAGGGTGAAAAATTTGATCAATGATTACTGTGGTATTGTGCAGTTTTTGGAAGACTGGAGTTTGTCACCTGGCATTTTCTGATAAATGAAGTCTGATAAACTCCTATCTTTCAATAAGTTTCCTGATAAAGACGGTGCTTTTTCCTATTGGATAAATATATGGGAAAGGTTTAAATCTCCATGTAAGTTTATTTGTTCGATTTTTTAAATTATTATCTTTAAGAATGCAATTTGGATATTAGAGCACAGCCTTCTCAAAGTATCAAAGCACTTATCTAATCAAAATATTCAGTGAAACAACTCTGGGAAAATTCTTTACTTAGGATCTGCAACCTGTGTGTGAATGCAGCCACTTCATAGACTTGCTTAGAATACATATAAAGACAGGTATTTTTTGTATTCACTTGAGGATTTAATTAGTTTATCTAATTCCAGTTCAGTAGTTAATAATTTAGTGATTTGACTTTTCTGGTTTAGAGTGCTTTTTATTTGCTCTGTTTAAAATCATATACAGTACCCTAAGTTTGGTGATGTTTTCCTAAGTGTTTTACTAAGTTCTACTAATACTGTCACGTTATGTGAAATAAGTAATACAGTTTATAACTTCTGCGGAATAAAAGGATACTAAACTGTCACCTAAATCAGTCTTTGTTTCTTGCAAAAGCCTTGCACTGAACCTTTTTTGACTAAGTTAGAAAACAAGAATTAAACATAATTTGATGCTTGCAAACCATCCTGTACATTAGATAAATAAATTAATTATTACAAAGTCTTTTCCTAGTGGAAATAGACTAGTTATGGGAGAACCTGGCATTTAAATTCCATTTCAAGCTGTTTACATAGAAGAAAAAGAAATGAAAACAAACAGCACCATTAGACTTGATCAATAGATGATAGAGTAACTCAGCTGAGGAAGCACTTTGGTGATGGTTACTGAAAATTGCCCATACATTTCTGTTGATGCATATATTGAATCTTGTAACAAACACAGAAACTACCCCAAAGCTTATCTGGTGTTTTCTGAAACCGTGTCTCTGTTCAGACAATGAACAGCGTATACCACACAAATCATCTCTGCTGATAGCTCTGAAGCATTTGCTGGTACTGGAAGAAAAGCTATTTAGGCTACAAGAGCTAGAGACTGAATGTAAAATGTGCCTTGTATGATCCAGAGCTGTTCAGGTAACCCTTAGAGATTATCTTCATAATCCTCAGCAAGAGCAAAGTAAATATACAGGACTGCTGAGGTTGGAAATGGCCTTTGGGGATCATCTAGTCCAGATTCCCACTCAAAGCAAGGTCAAGTACAGCAGGTTGTCTGGGATGTGTCCAAGAGGTTTTGAATATCTCCCCAGATGGAGACTCCACAACCTCTTTGGGCAACCTCTGCTAGTGTTCACCCATTCCCACAGTAACATGGTTTCTTGTACATATCTAAACAGAATTCCCTGGATTCCCATTTGTGCTTGTTGCCTTTATCCTATCACTGGGTACCACTTTGAAGGGTCTGGTGCCAGCTCTGTTGTTCAGCAATTTATCAATCCACCTCACTGTCCCCTCATCTAACCCACACTTCCTAAGCATTCCCATGAGGATGTTATGGGAGACAGTGTCAAAAGCTTTGCTGAAGTTGAGGTAGACAACGACCACTGTTCTGTCCTTAGCTACCCAGACAGTCATGCAGTCTATTAGATAAGTCAAGAATGATTTCAACCTTGATGAATCCATGCTGACTACTCCCAGTACCTTTATTTTCTTCTACATGCTTAGAGATGACACCCAGAATGAGTTGTTCTATTGCCTTTCCAGGGATGGAAGTGAGGCTGAATGGTCTATAGTTTCCTGGGTCCTCCTTCTTGCCCTTTATGAAGACTGGAGCAACACAGGCTTTCCTCCAGCCCTCAGGCAGCTTCCCTGTTCTGCATGACCTTTCAAAGATGATGGAGAGTGCCTTAGCAATAACATCTGACAACTCCCTCAGCAGTCATGGGTGCATCCCATTGGACCCAAGAATTTGTGGGAGTTGTGGCTAAATGATCTTTAACCCAATCCTTGTTTATCAAGAGAAAGCCTTTCTCCAGTTTCCCTCTTAGCTCAAGGACTAGGATTCCTGAAGGCCAGCCTTAGCAGTAAATACTGAAGTAAAAAAGGTATTCGGTAACTTTGCCTTCTCTGTATCTTCCATCACCAGGGCACCCACCTCATTCAGCAGCAGACCCACATATTTTCTAGTCCAATTTTTTGCTACTGATGTACTTGAAGATACCCTTCTTGTTGTCCTTGACATCCCTTGCCCAGTATAATCCTAAGTGGGCCTTAGCCTTCCTCGATACACCCCTACATACTCTGGCATTAAAATCTGGTTCCTATATTCCTCTCTAGTGGCCAGTCCCTTTCTCCACATTCTGTAGACTTCCTTCTTCTATTTGAGTTTTTCCAGAAGCTCCTTGCTCATCCATGCAGGTGTCTTGCCTCGCTTGATTTCTTACTCATAGGGATGCACTGTTCTTGAGCTTGGAGGAAGTGGTGCTTGAATATTAACCAGCTTTCTTGGGTCCACCTCCCTTCTAGAGCCTTAGTTATAAATAATTTCTAATTACATTTTCTCTGTCAATAGTTTTGCACAGGATCCTTATGGAACAAACCATGTGGAAAACCAGAATGGGGCTGTCAAAGTCACCTAGGTACTACCTGGAATAGACAATCCCAGTTAATGTTTCCCTATCACCTCTTGGATCCAAATGTGACTCATTGAAAGTCTCCAGAATTGACAGGTGGGTGTGTACAGTCTCCCTGCATCCAGCCTAAACTTTTGAATCAGGTAGTGAGGATTATTGCCTCAGCTTTACTCTGCTGCTTTTGTGTAGGCTATATCAACAACAGCAAAAGGTTGAACATCTATCGCACTTAGAGACGACCCTCTGGAGTAGCTCTAAAAATCCATCCTTCAGTCTGCTCACCTTCTGTTCACAGGCTGCCTCAGAACAAGATGAGCAAGCACATGTGCCAACAAGCCAATGCACGCAGGTAAGCCTTGTAGTGGCTTCTACAGCCATGTTGCAAAAAGTAGCGGCTTACTGGTTTCCAGTCAGCATCAGGGCTACCAAAGCTGACACTAATGTAAGAGTTGGGATGGAGGAGTGAAGCAAGAGCTTTCTTGACAGCTTTCCCTTGGAGATTCATGAGAGATGTGGACACCTGCTTCTTACCATTTTTAAGTCTGCTGGCAATTTACCAAAATTTACAAACGAGGTGTGTTAGCTTCAGAGAGAGCAGGGAGGAGCAGATTTTTCCGGTCTCCATTTCTAGTACAGAACATGGGAAAGGGCAGCAGATACAGGAGTGTCTTAATAGGTTATTACATTATCTATCTCAAGAAACTTTACAACTTAATATATTGTCACAGTCACTACGTTTGATTCAAAGATTTCTATTCTTCTAGTGTACTACCCATCACCTATGCTTTTCTTAACCTTTCTTTCAGATAAAGAAGTAAAATGCTTTGATATTTTTAAAAACAAATAGTTGTAGGAAGAAAAGATTCTGTCAAAATATGAAACCACTTTTAACAACCGTACCTGATAAATATGAAGATGAGGAATACTGTGTGCATGTGGATAGTCTTCATACCTCATACTATTTATTTTAGAACATTATGCATTCCCTAAACCTACATGTGTTCATCAGAAATGTGAGCTTCAGAAAAGAGTTCAGAGTATCCCTTGTTTAGGTATCTGTTTTTCTGTTATCTATGGTACCCATGTGTCATTGTATCACTGCTTATATAGCATCACTACTGTGCTGAAGAGAAGTGTTTTATTTACTAATAAGAAGAACATGGGCAATAAACATCCATTTAGAAAATGGAAAATAAGTGACTCTGAATTCAGTGACTGTTGGAACTATTTTGAATGTTGCACATAATGGTTCATTTCTTTTATTTATTAACTGTTCATCCAAATAGTATGAATGAGTATGTCCCAATAAAATTAAATTTAACATCTATAAATATTCAGAATGAAAATGCTTTTCCTTTGGGGTACATATTCATTCATTTGCTCTACCTAACTAGTATCAGCATCCAGACAGATTCCATGATGATAAATTGATATCCATACATGGTATAAACTTCCTAATTTGTGACAGAATACTGTTTTTTGTAGGTATGTGTACAAGGCACAGGGTAATATTTTGACATACTTGAGCTTTGTTTTTTATACTTCTTTTTATATTTTCAATTTTTTCAACATTTTGAGTCACACAACCATATATGAGTAAAAAAGGTTGATAGCTATACCATTTAATGATAAACCATTATAGTTTGGGGATAGTTTTATTTAATCTGTTAATCAAATACAGACCTTATAAAAGTCTTTTTTCTCATGTCTTTTAAATAAATGAGAAAACATTAAGAATTAGCATGTAATCAAGCACACAAACTCAATATATGTATATGTTATACACTGAATTCAACAGAGAAAATGACAAGCAACAAGGGTAACAAGGCTAAGAGAAAATAGTTTTATAGAATCATTTAGGTTAGAAAGACATGAAGTCCAACCATTAGCCTAACAGTGCAAGGTCCGCCACAAAACACATCCCTAAGTGCCTCATCTACACATCTTCTAAACACCTCCAGGGATGGTGACTCAACCACTTCCCTGGGCAGCCTGTTCCACTGCTTCACAACCGTTTCTGTGAAGAAATTTTTCCTAATGTTCAATCTAATCCTCCCTATGGCACAACTTAAGGCCTTTTCCTCCTGTCCTATTGCTCTGGGAAAAAAGTCTGACACTGATCTTGGTACAATATTTCAGGTAGTTGAAGACAACTATAAGGTCTCCCCTGAGCCTCCTTTTCCCCAGACAAGACAATCCCAGTTTCCTCAGCTGCTTTTCGTATGATTTGTTCTCTAGACCCTTCACCAGATTCATTGCTCTTCTTTGGACATGAAAAATACTGACATTTCTAAATATTTAGAAATATTTAGAAAGCCACTTCTTAAAGGAAGAAGGATATTTACCAAAAAGCTTACAGGACTTACCCAAGTGACTATAGCCTGAAGGACTGAGAGAACTAGGGTATCAACACTAACTTTTAGGACATCAATCCAAATCTTACCAACAACTACTGCAGAATAAACACCGCAAAACAAGCACTGTTTTGTTGAAGAGGATGCTTGTTTCCTCCTTACTAACTATCCATAGACAGGATGAATGGCTCATTATTAACTCAGTTATGTGGAAAAATGTGAGCTGGAATTTCTCTGCTGTGGATAAACTCCTTTGACTCTTCAAAGTCAAACAGCTACACGCTTTGCTATATCAACAAAATTGTACAGTCTATGTTCTGCCTAAAATTCTTAACCTTTGAAAAGTGAAAATGTAAGACAAAATAAATAATTATAGATATTTACAGAAAAAAAATGTAACTGTTTACGGAGCCAGATGCTACCCTTGCAATTGTGATGGCTAGGGCCATACTGCACATGTAGTCCTTAGATCTTTGCTGCAGTCTGTTTGCTTAAAAAACTGCTGAACTGAAGAAATAAGAAATCTCCATCCTCACAATGAAGACTAAGAAAAACTGATATTCTGAAATAATAGGTTCGTTTTTTGTTTGTTTGGTTTTTTTTTGTTTTTTTTTTTATTTCAAGCAGTACTTAAAAATGACAATAAATAAATCTTCTCATTAATTTAAATCACTGAATTTTACAGTGAATACTAACTATGAAAAAATCTAGTATCAAGTAATAATAACCTGGTATCCTCCTCAAGAATTTTACTGTTACTGTGGTTATACTCTAGATGTTTAAAACAGCAAAATAATATGATATAATTGGATTGAAAGGCAAGAATTTTAAGTCCTTTATTATAGCACCTGAATTTAGTAGCATAAGAAGCACCAGCATATCCTAAAGACATATTTTGCAACTAAATATTTTTATTTCATATAAAAGAAAGCAATTAAAAATCCTGCTCAAGTGATCTCACTTATACACAGTTATCTACTTCATGACTACAACTCTATTGTACCACTAATCATCAGCAGCAATTTTATTTTTCTGTTTCTGCTTAGAGGCAGAAATATTTTCAGCCTGTGTGATGAGATTGTTTGAACTACAACCATTTTTTTTGCCTGACAACCATGTCATCCAAATAGAGGTGATGCTTTTCCACCCTTTCAAGGAAAAGAAGCATTATTTGTTCTTGAAAGCATATGGACACAAAAAGCTTTCTAAATTAACAGTCAGAGAATATCCGTCACCTGTTAGATCAGAGCTGTGATGGGGAACACTGTAACAATATGCTTTTTGCAGTCACCAAAATGCTTAATCCTAGATACTCCATTTCACCCCACTATCTCACCAGATGCAACAGTTCACTGCTGTGCAGTAAGTAAGCAAAGACATCAGGAGACAATAATACAAATAGAAAAGAAAAAACAGCTGCAATGGATTTTTTTAGTATTTAATATCTTCCTGAACAGTAGCTACATGTGGACCAAAAGGTCTTTGCCTCATTCAAAATCAGGTTATAAATGTAGTCCCTGAGAGTGTGTGAATTTACTGCATATAGCTTAAATTCTCAGTTCCCTGTTTTGTGAATCCCATGAAAGCCAGTCATGGAAGGTTCTCTCCAGAATAGGAGAAACCATGCTCCCTGAACTATATTTGTAATTATACATCCATCAGATCAAAAGAATAAATAGCTTTCTATTTCTATTTCTGATGTAACCTAATAGCAAATGTGACACCCAGGCTGACCCAAGCAACTCTGTGTAATGTACAACTGACACTAAACATTGTAAGGATATGGAAAAGCCACTGTTAAAGATCAACGAAAAAGTCAATGGATACTGCACTGTAGTGCAGAAGCACATAGTATAGTTTCAGTTAAGTTTAAGCTACTGATAATCACATTCTGTTACACATTAGCACAGAGCTCAGCCCAGCCTCATCCAAAGTATTCTGCTCCTTAAGCAATGCTCTGAACCTCACAGCTACAATCCCTGTATATTGCAGTCAGGGCAAAGAACGGCAAAGACTGCAAAAGAAATAAACTGTTTCTGGAAGAAGGCACTGAAGGTGTTAAGTTTACTAAAGCAATGAAAAGGCATATAAATCTTGCAGCATCATGTCAACATCTTCAGTTTGAGAGGCAGGAAAAATATTAATACATGCTGAAATTCCTCCCATTCTCTTTTCTGGTGCATAAGAGACAGCTATTGACTTAATGGTGCTGATAAATGAGTAGTTCGGTTGAGGTCTATGAAATGGCACTTTCTGAAGTAAATTCCAACTTGTGCTGCAGTCAGAAGTGAAATAGCTGTCAGAGAGATTTAACTCTCAAGGAGCACGTGTTTGGCAAGAGGATACGCTAAGATCTATATTCTTATCAAAACACAGTATTTCAAAACAGATTTACAGTTTAGGAATGAAAAATGATAGTTCGAGAATGTTTAAATTATCATACGTAAATAAAATCCATAAAAGAGGAGTAATTCACTTTCATTAATGCTTCAGGCTGTCCTTGTCCTGAGAATTCATTCAGAAAGAACAGTTATTTGTCCACTCCGTTCCAGTAGTACTGAAACTGGCTTATGTTATTCAAACAATAAGGAAGCATCCTCTCAGACCAAGAGGTATTATCAACCATTTTATGACAGAAATATATTTGATTTGTTTTAGTTTAGACAGGCAGGTCTTGAAGAGGAGATGATAGACTGATTTTTTTTTTCCCTGTATAATATGTAAAATAAAAGAATTACAAAGTATAATTTATAACCCAAAATGATCAAGTACTTAGTGGACAGCTCTGAAACAGTGTTTCCAGGGCTTCTCTCTCAGTTTCTTTTTGCAGTTCCACTTTGTACCTCGGCCCCAAACACAAGACATTCAACAACATGTTGCTGACCCATTTCTCTCCTAAACAAGAGGCTTTCTGAATGCTTACTGCTGCCACTTAAAAAATTAAAAATCTGAATTCCAAGTCAATATTGACATAACCAAGCAATTAAGCTATTTTACCA
>VWZY01000403.1:1094-46394 GCA_013399075.1 Chloroceryle aenea | reverse complement strand
TCACCCCAATTCCTTTTGTTCACTCTGTATTACTGACATTTTTACTAATAACAAGCATACTCAAACAAAATTTAGACTGACTTCATTCTCATGTCAAAAACTACAGAGGGAATGGCACACCTTTGAATGGACTTCACTGTTAAACCAGCAGACTCTAGTTCTCGGCTGAGGTTTCATAAAAATACTGTCTGACAGAACTCATTATCCTCTGTAAAACAATCAAGGAATTTAACTATGGGTAGTAATTTGAAAAATTAACATCAGTAATCTAATGTCAGACTGTCTTAACAATGTAAGATAAGACTGAGCAACTCTTGAATCTTGGGTTATTTCAGGGCACAGCTATTTCAAACTCCACTTGACTCTGCATAAGTTGAATAGATAACCATTCCGTGGGAGCTTCTTAATAACAGTATGAACATGAATGTATTAATTCTGTGGAAAGTCCTCTGCTTTCTTATCAGTATAGTTTGCAGACATTACCTTAGAATAACAGGAGAAGAAAAAGTTAAAGGAGTAATTCACAAGGTGGGATTCTTTGAATCAAAGTAATGTAGTAATGTTAAACACGGAGTAAAGGTCAGATGAATCTGATCTTGGAAGATCAGGGTGATGAACAGCAACACTTTAAAGCCTTTGAAATCTCAAAAAAAAAAAAAAAAAAGTTGATACAGGATTTAGTCAATTTGCTGATGACTAATACTTTAATGAAAAATAAATCTTATGTTCTAACAGATGATTAAAATGTCATGCCTGAACTATATTACAGATCTTGCAGCATAAATGAAAATTAAAAAGAACATTCTTTCATCTCATATATATAGTATAATAGGACAAGTATTAGAAGTTTTAAACAGTAATGTATAGGTTTAAAGCATTTTTTCATAAAAGTAATTCTTAGAATATAACATTGTAAGAATAGTGAAAGTCACATAGAGTTAAGTTAAAAAATTAATATAGACCAAAAATATATGCCAAACATTACTTAAATTTTAAGAGTGAGCACAGTTTTAAAATTACCATGACAGGCATTTGAAAGTATTTGTATATGGTACTGTATAGTAAAAGTTCACCTGATGTTCTGGAATGGATAAACCAATGGAGAGGTTTGGGGGGTGTGTGTAATGCCAAGGTAAAAAAATATTTGCAGCTACAGTCATGTTAACACAGTGTTGTCTACTCAAGAAACAGCTTTGTCATGCTACCTTGTTAACAGTACTTTGTTACAAGAACAAATATCTGAAACTGGATTCATTTTTTAAAACTTAGGCACCCATTGTGTGTCTTCTGCATTTTCAGTCTGGCAAGCTCTTTTCTGTTCTTGACTTTCTCCCTATCTCTGAAGCAGAAAAGATGACCGTTACCTACAGAGAGATAAAATGGGAAGTCCCATTAAGAAATTATTTTATAGATAGGTAAGAAAGTTCCTCCTTTTTTTAAGAACTGCAATCAATCAGAGGACAAGGCTGTCTGACAGATTTGCTACTTATTACAAGTAACCTGAAAATATGTGGGGAAAGATGCATTGATAATGAAATCTTTTTTTTTTTTTTCTTCTTTAAATGCAGACTTGTACTGTCCATTGTCTTAACACATTTTAGGAGACACACATGAACATTTAAAATAAAAATGTGTCAGATTCTTAAGGAATTTTTCAGGAAATTTTCTTGGGATTTTTCAAAGAATAATATGGGTCAGATGGAGCCTGGCTCCTGTGAAGCTACCTAGAGCTGCAGAAAGGAATAAATCCTCTGTATCTTCTCTTGTGCAACCATCTGGGAAGAACAGCAGCTCTGATATTGAGTAAAACAGCTGTTCTTTATGCATTTTTGCCCCAAGAAAAGTTTCTACATTGCTTGGACAATCCTTGTGAAAGCAGAAGGAAGTGGATTTTCTGGTCTCTTTTAACAGATGTTGCTTGAGGTGCACATTATCTGCATGCTGTGTCTTTGAGAGGTCATTGAAAGGACATGGATTTTCCTAAAGGATTTGAAAGAAGAAAGGAAAGTAAATTGGCACACTGAGTGTGCTAAAATACTCTTTCTTGTAACTGTCAAGTGTAAATATATCTGACCTTCCCCCTTTCAGATGTTTCTGTGTAAAGGAATCTGGGAGAATAGTAAATCTCCAGCTACACTAAAAAAGAAGAAGGAAGTTGGGAAGATAAAGAAAGAGGTAATTTTTTGTTCCATGACCAAGTGAAAGAAAGGCTAACTCATCACTTCTATATAATAAGTTACATATATTATCAAAGTTTTTAACCTCAAGGCAAACGAGATGTCTCAGATTCACAATGAAAACCTCCCACTGCAATCAGTAAATACAGCTTTGGCATTTTCAGGATATAGGTTCTGGGACTGACTACCCAAAAGACCCATCAAAAATTTACTGAAGCTGGCATTAAGGCAGCTTTTTTCCTCAAACAGGACTACACTGAGAACCCATGAAAGCTCAAGCCTTTCTAAGAAATACAACAATGTATGTTCATTTTTCTCTGAATGGACCCTTTCATCTATTTCATCTTGTTATGTAAAAAAAATAAATAAATATATATTTAAACTTTTACAGTGAAGAGAAAGACTTTAAAAACAATGGGAAAATATAGCACAGTATGTAATACAGTAAGGAAAGGGAAAGCAAGTCACTTTTGGATTCTATTTTAGGGTAATGTTTTTATTAATTAAGCTCACAATTACCGAGCATCTGTCAGCTATGGCAAAATGTTAAAGAATAATGAATGAAAGATTGTACTGTAGAGAAAAAAAATAGTTGATAATGAGCTGAGTATAAAATTATCTCCTGTAGTCCCTCAGAAGAACAGTAGATTGTATCACATGAGGAATAAACTAAATTTGTTCACAGATCCTGCGTTGGAAATACACACAGCTACATCTGTCTGAGTCAAGGGAAAAAAGCTACCTTGTACTTTTATTCTCTTGGGTGGTGCAGACTGACACTTTCAGGTGGCTGAAATCACAGAGCTAAATATTAATTAGAGAATAAATTTATTATAAATGTAGGTAAGCCCTTCTGAGAAAATGAAGCATTTGTAGGTGTACATTTTCCAAACACAGGCATTTTTTCCTGATTCAGACAGTTTAGGTAAATATATTTTTTCTGGAAGAAATCATGAACAGTCTATTTGGGATACTTCTGTCCCATATTTTTTTTCATAATTCTTGGAATTATTTTTCAGTAATGAAACCCAGGAGCAGAAAATACAAAATGAGACTATGTAACTGCTTTTCAAGAAGTAGCTACCAAAATGCACATCCACAAAGTAAGATCTGCATTTTAACCCATATAGGTCTTGTATAAAAGTAATGTGGTTTTGATATGAATTTTAAGCAAATAACAATCTAAAAGATAACCTTAAATCGCAAGTATTTTCACATGCAACTGGAAAGTTTCTATGTAATAACAGACAGAAATCACACCAGTATAACTTCAAATATTATTTGTGTAGGTGTTTTAAACTTTATTTATATCTCTAACAATGTAACTATTTCTTGTGCATCCCAGAGTTCCCTATGTAGCACCTTTTAATGATTTCTCATTTATTATGAGCTACAGAAAAGGTTAATTCTATCCTTTTATGTTCTATGCACTCAGCTTGTCAGAAGAGCCAGATAGTAATCTCCTTCGTCTGGAGTCCCTGGCCATATTGTTTTGCTTTGTGTTTATTCATAGTAGAGTGCCAGACAGATTTCCACTGTCAATTAAATCGCTGGTTGACGCTACAGCACCAAAAATATATAGCACTATTACTGATTGAAGAAGATAATAAACTGAAAAGCTCCAATGCATTCTTAAAAATGAGCTGCAGCAAAGCAGCTGTAAATCTGAGAAACTGCTATGTGGCTGCTGCTATAACCAGGAAAATTCTTACTTCTGTGGACTAAGCCTGTGGTGATAGAATAGTGAATTGGGACTGCCCAACTCGCTCATCTTTTCCTTTACGCCTGTTAAGAACATTTTATTTTCATATTTTTGCTATCTTTATCCTCGAATATAGTTATACATTAGACATCAAACCACAGGGAAAAATGTTTCTTTAACTGTATCAAATCAATTATTAAAATGGAAGCGATTTTTATTGTCTTGGCCTCAGATACTTACAAACTATATGAATTTTCCTTAATTACACCTGAGGAATTAAAAATGTAATGCTAATATGCAATTCTGCTATTAACATACTTTATCTAATGACATTAAATTAAATATTTTGTGGGGGGGTTATCCCTAAAAGTCAGTTTTATTTTTATTTTCCAAGATAAAACAATACCAGGTTTACATTCTAATTAAAAGCAATCATTGTAGCAGACAGTTTCCAGTTGAATACTTCCCTCCCTGCCTAGGCGTTTACATGTCCCTTGGCATATGTCTCCTTTTTTGTAGCAGCTCAACATTTCTCCAGTGTACAGTATAAGTCAAACCAGGTTATCAAGTGCTGTGACTGAAGCTATAAAGGCAAGGAAGTAAAAGATGAGGAGGTTGTCATATGTATTTATATTTCTTCTTATTACTTCCTTTCTGTATTTCCTCTTTCACATCTTACAGAATCATTATAAATTCATCACCCATCCTGGGCCCACAGATGCCAGGAAGCAGATAATTACCAAATCACCGTGTCTCAGAAGAGGCAGTGCACAGAAACACAGTAAGTGTGTTTGCCCTACAGGCCAGCACTGCTCACCACAAATTGCTTCTTAGCTATATCTGCCGTAAGATAAAGCTATAATCAAAAAGCTTCCCCTGAACTCTTGTATAGTGTTCACTGACATGGAGGGCAAAATAAAAAGGAGACTGACTTTAAAATTACACATGCAAGCAGCTTGTAAGTATGTACAATGCTCTCCTCCCACCCAACCAAGCTTTCTCTACAGATCATTTTTTCCTTATCTTGTAGTCATAGCATGATTCATTTTGTTGAATAAAATAATATATATGATTTAAAAGTTTAATGACATTTTGATACAAAAGAGCATTTGCATAATTACAACTGAAAGACATGAAGTTAATATTAGATATAAAATTTTGTCACTCATTCTATACATTAAAACCAGTTAAGCTTTCAGGGAGCACTTGCTTGAACTTTCCCAGTGTGTTTTAGTGTGAACTGGGCTCATCCCTCTAAATTATGATAGCTATTAGCAACTTTAAATTATTCAAAGTTAATGAGGTATAGGAAAGCCCTCAGAACTGAGGTTAGAAGCACAGACATCCTTTTAGATGGGTATTCCGTCAGCTGTGAAGGCTTGATGCCTGTATGGCCACTAAAACAGCCTTAAATTGATAATATGCCACTATAGCACTGAATAGTAATGGCCCTGAACTCCACAGTTCAGGCCATACTGTTCTGGGTATCCTGCAAACAGAGAAGTGGATGTAGTTCCTGCTACAGACACAACAATTTAATACCCTAATAAACTAGTAGATTATTAAATGCAATTTTTTGAAAAATCTTATGACCAGTTTCTGACCTCAGTTATGCTGGTACCAACCTACTGTAACTTCCCTGTAATTACCATTAATCAGTAGGCTTTTTCTACAAGGTTCCAGAGTAGTTACCTTTTGTAGTATGTTATATATAAAAAACAGATATCATTGTTTCCATTATTTCTAATACTATTTACTTTCCTGCTAAAATGAAGGTAAATGAACTCAGTACCTGAAGAAACATAGGATGACAGTGGGCCATATCGATAAGAAACTGCAAAATCAACTCTTTTCCTTGGTTTGTTCTCATGCATTCAGAAACACCTGCTGAAATATGAGTACATGAAAGTACACACACAAAGGATTGTTTTCAGTTTCTTGTAAAGAAATACAAATATTTGCAATGTATTCTGAAAAATAAGAAGTAAAGTACACGTGATTTTATACCTAATTCTTTTCAATAATACTTGCGATTTAATGCTCAGCTTTTTGCCATATGGGGAATGTCTGTTAAGAATAATCCTTAGCTTGCTATGTAGGATATCTTGACTATCTCAAATGGCTACAGACATCACCTTTTCCAGGTAGGGTTGCTACAAGTTCTTTGCAGTATTTCTATAGGTCATAAATTACAAGTATGTATTAGAAAAAGATTGTTAGAAGATACATTTCCCCAAATATGGACCATTCAATTGAAACAAATTTTTGTTGAATTTATAAGACGAAGAGCAAAGTTTAGCAACAATTAGCATGCCTCTTCCAAAGATGGAAAACTTACACATTAGGAATAAATTAGAAAAAAAAAATGTAATAGCACCAACCAGTAATGCCTATCAAATCAGATTTCACTGACGTACTGCAGAATTCCTCAATACAAGCCAAACATATTGTTGATAGGTACAAATGATAAATCTCATATCTCATTTATTCTTATTACACTTACTGTTATTATATTATCATCATTTCATGCTGATATAGCCATTTCCTTTTTGCTATAATTTTTCTAAAGTAAATAGTACTTCTTCATGATACATTAAAGTAGATATATGCACTGTATTTTTGTTGTCTCTTACACTAATATTTTATTCTGAAACAAATTCTGAAGGCCTGCTATCACTGGATAGAAGATGGAACTGATGAACACATAACCAAGGCTTCCTTTATTCTTAGTGGCTGGAAAATTTCCTTAAGTAATATATGTAATGTTCATGTATTCATCACTCATTTCTCATGTACTGAGTAGTTCTCAAGTTAGAAACGAACCTACACAGAAATGGAACTGAATTTATATTCACTTTTCAGGGAAGATTTCTTCTTCTGAGAGGTTCATCAGAAGCCTTGGGACCATTCAAGTCAGCACTGATGAACACTGCTTGTGAGGATGTGAACTTCTCTTACTTTGTGGCAATCCAGTGACTATGGAGATATTTAGGACTTTGATGCTAAAACTGATCTTTGATAATAGTGAGAAGAAGAAAAAAAAATCTATTACATGCATGCATAACCTTATCTTAATTGCCAGCAAGTGAAACCAGCCTTTTTTAATACCTCAGACTTCTACATATTCACCACAGAAAGCTGTATTTGTGGTACTTCCAGGCAACTGAAGCTCAGGAGAGCCAGTTAAGATGAGTAGAGCCAAATGGGCACATTTTGACATAGGCAAGGACAGACTATGAAAGAGTAAATGCTTTGATCTGAACCCCAGCCTGACTAAGGGAATACATATAATGCAACCTCATTACAAAGCTGCGAGCCTGGCATTAAACAGTAGCCAGGAAAAGGAAAATAGGTTCCATCCATCTTGGTGAAAATGTGATGAACACCATTCAAGATTTTGATTTATTTTCACATCTGTCTCTAGAATTAAATGATCCAGTATTGTGACATTAATGGAATATCCAAATAAAAGTTACTGGATTTGGAAAAGCCTTCCTTTGATCTCAGAACCTGCTACTCTTACTGCAAATTTCACTCACTGCAGGAGATTGTGATGACTTGGTTTCCTCTGTGCCTTTTTTATAGGATTGTGTGTAATGGCCTTGATCTTGAGCACTGTTTCTGGAATGCCTTTTTTAAAGTTTTACTTTTCCCTTTCAAGAACTCTTCTTTACAGCATTCTTCTCTACGTATCTACTTCTCTTTCCATGTGCATGCAGGTCTTCCTGAAACCACTGAGTTTCAGAAGTCATATGAATATGGTTGCTTTTAAGGTAAGTTTCTATTCAGATAGAATTACAACATTTCAGAGCAGGGGGTTGCAGTTTCAGCTTGGCACAGGCCTGGACAATACTAAACCATAGTCATGGATCCCCACTCCCCCAGTGTGAAAGCCACAAGTAAGGAGAGAAGGAAGAGGGAGAAAGGAGAACTAGATGCCT
Source organism: Chloroceryle aenea (assembly GCA_013399075.1). Classification (NCBI taxonomy): domain Eukaryota; kingdom Metazoa; phylum Chordata; class Aves; order Coraciiformes; family Cerylidae; genus Chloroceryle; species Chloroceryle aenea. Next base: position 38,574 of record VWZY01000403.1, on the reverse strand, counting down.
GCAGCTAAATTTTGCCTCTTGTTGCATTCAAGCAAACACACTGAAGTAATTCAGCACAATGTCCCCAAAGATTTTAGTGGGCAGCTGGTATCACTCACATTGCCAAAAGAGGAAGGGAGGATGAAAGCCACAGAACTGTAGCACCCAGAAAAGTTAATTGCTTGATACGTTTTAAGAAATAACAAAACCACGACTGTATTTTTATGACCTTTTTTACAATTTAATGCAGTTTGTCAGTTCTAAGAAAGGAGCCACATGGCTGAACACATACCTCCTTATTAGTTCTAGTAGTCTGCAAGGGTCTTTCTCCCTAAAGATACATCAAATCCCTAATAAATACTGTTCTTCCACAGTGGTTTGCCCATTTCAGATTATGAAAATATTCTGGAATATTTCAGTACAGTTCCCACATATGATGGAGCTAATCTATTATATTTTAACAGACAGACTTACTCAATAGGTGAACTTTTAGGTTCTGTCTCCTTTATGAAACATAAAGGGACGTAAATCCACAAAGATGAACTGCACTGGGAGTCAGGTACTTAATAACTAGTCTGGGCAGAGGAAGAATTTTTAAACAAATAATACCAATTCCAAGCATCCAAATTCAAAAGATAAGCCTGCAACCATAACATTGGCTTTATAGTCTTGACAGGAAGAAGAAAATAGGATTTTTCTTCTTCTTCTTTTCATCCCACTGAGGTGCACTTGTGAATGTTTTCTAATTTAAAAAAGCCAGCAATAATACTTAAAAAAAAAAAAAAATAAACAAAGCTTAAATTCTGAGTATTCAGATGAATCCTGGAGGTTAGTTATGATTTTTGGAAGAAGACCACAACAAGGCAGGGATCAGGGGGGCATGATCATGGGACTTGTCACTGACTTTAGGGTGGGTAAAATGGTACATTATTTGATTTTTTAAATAAAAATACATATATTCATGAATGTTAAACTAATTGAGTACTAATTTTATGTGACGCTTAAAGACATCATTTTATAAATAGATACCAAAATACTTGCTGAAAGTAATCAGAATCAGTACAGGTACTTAACAGATGTAAAAAATGTGACAGAAGGGACTGAAACCACTTGACAAAGGGAGCATCCACCAGCACCCTCATATTGATCTTATATCTCAAAAATCCTGCAGGAGCATTCCTTACTCAACAGTATCCAAAAAAGAGTCATTTCTACATTACAGATTTTACTCATAGACAATGAACTGTCCAAGTTATACAAAGCACAGACTGTTATGTGCAGTATTGTTTTTCTAAAAATCTTACTTCAATGCTTAGCATAATCACCCGCTAAGAATCATTTTCTGCAAGCTTCAGATCTAATCTAAATATAAAGACCTGTTCATATTGTCTTTCTGAATGTGTAAAGCTTTTAGGTCTTAAATTGGGGAGAAAACACACCAAACAAATTCTAATTGTTTTGCCTCTGTGTCTTTGACACCCAACAAATTAAGTAAGAGCACGGTATAAAAAGAGAAAAGTAGAAAGGATAATTTCAAGGTATTAGATTAATTATTTATTTGTCAACAAGACAGAGTAAAGCTAGAAGAACCATCCATAGCACAGTTGTTGCCAGTTTAGCAAAGCAATACCAAGATCCCCCTTTCAGTAACATTTCACTGTGTTTGCCTAAGTGAAAAAATCAAGGGGTGCCATATCATTAAACTGAGTTTATTACAAAATTTCATCAATATTTATTGTAAATGTTTGACTATCAGCACCTAATGTTTATGGTTTAATCCTGGGAAAACTTATGTGCAAACATATATTTACTCAAATGATTAAAGTTTATATTGTGCATAAATCTTTGGGTTCATGTCCAAGTCATCCATTTAATCCTTGTGATATAAACAATGTTTCACTATATAATGTATCACTGTCATTATTTCTGGAATAGGAACTTTGTCTTGGAAGCTCACTCGGACCACATGAGCTGACAAGTCAAGATTTCCAAAACTGCACAAGAAGACAAAGGAAAAGCTGAACATAAGAACAATCTGAATTTTCAGAATTACAGTTCACGTTTACAAACCTCAATGATTTTGAAAGATAAAATCATGTTGTTGATTATTTACAGTTTACAACTGTTTCCTAGCTGTGACCTGTCACATAAGACAAGCCATTTAGCTTTGGAAGTGAAAAGAAGACCATTTGAATGGAAGCGTAAAAATCAGCTTATACTTGTAAAGGCTCAACTGCACTTTACAAAGATTATTCACAGACAGCTTCCATTCATTATGGAGCATGCTTCTAATTTTCTACTGCTGACTCACAGCAATTAAGCTAGGAAACATAGCTGAGATGGAAAGACTCTGGCAGACAATTCACTGTTGGCAAATAAGCTTATTCACAATTGTGGATTTGGCTCTAGGGGCAAGAAATGAGGTGTGATGAAATCCTACAATAGGAAAATTTTCATATGCTTTAACTTGAAAATTACAGAAAACAGAAAGAGGTGTATGGAATAATTAGGCTGACAATACTATGCAGGCAAAGCCATAAAAAACAAGCAGCTGAAAGAAGAAGCAAGGCATATAAAGCACTGGGTTTCTTTAATGATGGAATAATCTCTCTCACATCAAAGAAAGGTTTTGGGTAAAAAACTTCATTGTTCTGACAATATTAAAGCAACATATGCAAACAAACAAACCAAGGATAAAGTTGCAGTGGTGCAAAGAACAACAGAATTCATAAATGGGGCTGTAACATACAATCTCATGAGCTAAATACTCATAGGTATCAAGTTTTAAACAGTTAAGCAAATACTCACCCACAGATACTTGGGTAATACTCTGTTACAGTAATTGCAGACACATTTTCAAACCTGTAACTGTTATCACATGAGGTTTTATTTCTTTGTTCATTTAAACCAACTCTGAAACTAAGTGGGCTCAGTACAGAATGAGAGGACAGAGAAGTTCCAACAGCTGATTATAGCTCCCCATAACCTATGTTTGCATAACAGCAGCTCAGATCTAGCTCTGGCACATTACAGGTCTCAAAGAAACTACCTGTAACCAGTGAGATGGGGCGAAACACTGGTACCATATTCATCACACTCTTGTAAGTATGACCATAACAAGAATTAATAGATGAAAAAGCTGCTTCAGCTTTTTCATGTATCTACTCTAAAGTAACTTGTTAACATCTTCACCTATATCTGCAAGGAGAATAATTGCACTCTTAATATTTTAGAGTGTTTCATTCTTTTTCTTTCATGTCCAATTTAACTCAGAAAGGTTCTTTTAACAGGAATTTAGATTAAAAAAAAAAAAAATCCCGCCCACTATTACATACCAGATTTTTAATTCTTTCTAATGGTATTCAGTTTTTAATCTGGTACCAAATTTATAAAGCTTTCAGAAAAAGATTCTCTCAAACACTGCAGCAGTAAGTAGATGCTACTTGGGGTTTATAATGCTCTGCATTTTATTTTGTGTCTGTTGAATCCAGTTGCCAAGGTATGCATTTTTCCCGGGAAAATGTTTTCTAAACTGTGAGAGGGGAAACCATGCATAATTTGTTTCATAAAGCTCATTCTGTACAAGTTACTTTGTCCATTACATGTCTTCTATTTCAAAAGATGGATTTTTCAAAATAGGTTTTATTTTTTAAGTAAATGCTCTTCAACAAAGGAACAAGTTCCATGCATGTTACTGATATTTCAGTTCACCAGTAATATAGGCTATTTTTGTATTGTAAGGTGATACATGTTCAAAAACAGTAAGGTTATTTTATGTTAGCAACAGTCCTTACAGGAGGTGGTGTTGTAATCATTCTTAAGGTATAAAGTGCAAACTACTGGTCTGGGCAAACCTTCCAGCACAGATGGGTTGCTTCTGAAGTCAGAGGATTTCAACTAGTTGAAGCAAGAAACAGTTATTTCCCACTTTGCCCCAGAGCATTTAGAATAAAATAAATAAAAGAAATAAATATCTGATCAGTAGTGAAGAAAGAAATAGTGCTAGTGAAAACACTCTCAGGAACAAATACTATGTGCCTAGATTTCTAAGTGAAGTAGGCATCTGAAAAAAAGATACATACAATTTTAATACATATGTAGGGCTAGAAAGCTTATAAATATTTTTACAATCAAATGCAGAAAGGGGTGAAATTTTTTTCTTATGCAGACTATGTTATTATCATTCACCATCTTATTAACATTTAAAGCTTTCAAGCACATTGCAATATTATTTAGAACTACAAGACTATTTATCATTCTCAAGGTCAGCCGCTTATCTGCAACAAACTAAACTTTAATCAGCCACAGTGTTCTGTGACAATAAACATCTCAGATCATGGATTCTCTTTCATACTATGAAGAAAACATGACTATGGGGAAATTCCATCTCTTGAAATCTAAAAAAAGTGCTTGTAGTTCCCTGTTAAGGGACTCTATCCTTAGATTACAAATTTTTCTTTTTCTACTTTTTCTGTTGTCATTGATCCTATAACAAACTTGTTCTAAGTTTACAGACACATACACTTAACACTTGTTTTCACTGTCACAGACATTACAGCATTTATTCATTTAGGGGAAAAGAGGTTATATTCTATTTTTAATAAGCATTCTCCAGTGAAAGAGTTCCAGTGTCATTGGTCATGACTTAGAACTCCAGACAGGAAATCACAGAGACATCTGAAGCCTGAGATGCTAAAAAGTACAAAAAAGTCATTATTTATTCTCATGCCTACTAGAAGAGTGGTGTACACAGTTACAGCTAAGGGGTAAAAATATCCTATCAGCTCAAACATGTCAAGTGTCTGTAAATTCAATAACTGTTGACAAAAAAAACCCTATTGACTAAAAATATGAACATCACTTAAAGCAAACCCAGTTCACAGGACTAAAAAATTTGATATGGGAGACTGTTCTACGTGAAGTATTCATGAAGGAGAAAAAATAAGAAAAAAAAAAAATCCTGCAAATAAATTATTAATTATTTTCTCAGTTGTTTTCAGGACACCAAGTGATGTGCTTTGGTGTCTCAGTTTTCTCTGCTTTAAATATAAAACATTATCATATTTTAAAATTTAATGAACAAGTCATAAGGATATTACAAAAGATCTGTGAATAATAGCTGTCTCAAAAGTATTTTAGATAGGTAAAGTATAATGTCGGCTTTAAAATAAGTAGTTTATAATTTGTCAACAGAATAAACTACCTTTCGTTAGTGAGACATTTTCTTCTGGGCAAGATGTATTAAATTCTAGGGAAAATAGCCAAATGTCTATTTCCAGGCCTCATGCTTTGGTGTACAAGCATGTACATTTCAAATATTGGCATCAAAATACTTTTCTGCCTTTACATAGAAGTAGAGGAAGTACCATAGTATTACCAATACTCATACACTTTTCTGTCCATTTTCTATTTGATATTCATCTCGCCCATTCTTCACATGTCTCTCTAACTAAATATCTGCACCATCCATATACATCTCTGACTACTTTGTGACTTCTTTGCCTGGGTCTTCACAATCAAGGGCTCCAGCCACACTGTCCAATTGCAGAACGCAAAGGCAGGGACTGGGAGAAGGAATGTCCCACTGTAAATGAAGATGAAGTTTGAGACTCATTTACAGGTCCTGAGGTGGATGAAGTTGCTAAGCTGCTTCACATCACATTTGAAAATTCATGACAGTCTGATGACATTCCCACTGATTGGAAAAGGGGAAACTTACCCGTCATTTTCAAAAAGGGGGGGGAAAAGGAAGACCCAGGCAACTACAGGCCTGTCAGTCCTGCTGTGCCTAGTGGAATTATGGAGCAGATCTTCCCGAGGGCTCTGCTAAGGCACATGGAAAATGAGGATGTGAACGTTGGCAACAACCAACATAGCTTCACCAAGGGCAAATCATGCCAGACAAATTTGGAGTCCTTTTACAACAGAGTTACAGTGTCAATGGATAAAGAAAGAGCAATTGATTTCATCTGTCTAGACTTGTGCAAAATGTTTGACACTGTCCCGCATGACATCCAGTCTCTGGATGAGTGGTCCACTTGGTGGATAAGGAATTGACTGGATGGTCACACTCAAAGAGTTGTCCAAGTGTAGACCAGTGACTGAGTGGTGTTCCTCAGGAATCAGTACTGGGACTGGTACTGTTTAACATCTTTTGTTGGCAACATAGACAGTGGGATTGAGTTCACCCTCAGCAAGTTTGCTGATGACACCAAGCTGCGTGGTGCGTTCACACTGGAGGGAAGGGATGCCATACAAAGGAACCTTGACAGGCTTGAGAGGTCAACCACATGAAGTTATGAAGGTCCTGCACTTGAGTTGGGGCAATCCCAACTGGGCAGAGTGTGGATTGAGAATAGTCCTGGACTGAGAGTTGTCCTGAGAAAAATTACTTGGGGGTGCTAATTGATGAAAAGGTCACCATAAGCCAACAATGTGAGTGCAGCACAGAAAGACAGCTGTAACCTGGACTACATCATAAGTGTGGCCATCAGGCTGAGGGAGGTGATTATCTCCCTCTACTCTACTCTGGTGAGACCCCTCCTTGAGTATTGTGTCCAGCTCTGCAGCCCCCAACACAAGAAGGACATGAACCTGCTGAAGCAGTCCAGAGGGCCACAAAGATGATGAGGGGACGGAACACCTATCCTATAAGGACAGGCTGAGAGAGTTGGGGTTATTCAGGCTGGTGAAGAGAAGGCTCTGGGGAGACCTTATTGTGGCCTTCCAAGTCTCTGAAGGGGGCCTACAAGAAAGCTGGGAGGTATTCTTTATTAGAGCTTGTAGTGATAGGACAAGAGGTAGTGGCTTCAAACTGGAAAAGGGTAGACTGTGATTAGAAATTTGGAAGAAATTCTTCACTATGAGGGTGGTGAGACACTGGAATAGGTTGCCCAGAGAAGCTGTGGATGTTCCATTCCTGGAAGGACCCAAGGCTGGGTTTTATGGGGCTTTGAGCAACCTGGTCTAGTGGGAGGTGTCCCTGCCCATGGCAGGGTGCTTGGACATAAATGATCTTTAAGGTCCCTTCCAACCCAAATCATTCCATGATTCTATGATCCTATGACTAAATTCCCTCATCATGCACAAAAAAAAAGGGGCTACTGACTGCTGTTCTGAACAGACAATGGCCTACACAGACATCAGGTTTGATGCAGCACAGCCACTATGCTCTTTCAGTTTTAAGGCAAGGTGTACACTGTTTTCCTACATGACACTTTCTGCCAGCAGATCTTTTTTTGATACTTCCAAACTCTGTTCTTTCAAAATAGCTAAACAGCTCATTCTGTATTACAACATTATGATTCATTTCATATCACTCTTAAAAATATTTAAGGCCTATTAAAAACATTACAGATCTATTCAGATTAAGTTTTACATTTGAGAGCATGAACTTACCCCCAGCTGAAATCAAGTTAACACCACAGGAGTTAATCTCATTATCGTAAAATAGACATGTAACTTCAATCCTTCCAGGTTCCTCTGGAGGGACCTCTCTTCATCTACTGTACAAAACTAAACACAGATGCTTTAAAATTTACCTGGATTAGATACTTAAAGGTAGCCTAAAGCTTGCAGTACGGACTCACCATAAGCACATTCAAGCCATAAGTGTGTCTTTGAATATTAGTCCAGACACAGTTCTTGGTATTTAGCAAAAACGCAGGAAAGGACAAGCTCAGATAGCCCAACAAAAAATGTTTTAAAACCCATATTAAAATAGGATAGTCAATTTTTCGGTGGCTTTAATTTAGTAGTGAAAAGAGACCTTATTTGAACTGTGACCTAAATGAAACAATATCATTAGCACCAAAGCCATCAATATCAATTCTCAGTTGCAAGACTTTATTTCAGATCATTAAATTATAACTGTGTACCTAAAAAACAAAATATTGGGATGTCATTGCAAAATTTTTCTAGATAGATATTTTAGATATTAATAATACATTATGACTGTTGTCTAAATTTTGTATATTGTGCTATCCATTATTATTTCTTAATTATGTTTTAGCACCAGCAAGTAATTAATTTTCATCACAGTCTTCTACTTGAAAGACTTCAAGAACCTAAAGGCATTCTTCAAAAGCTTTGAACTTTCAATTTCCTTTGTACTTTCCCTTTCTCTCCCTATTCTGCACACTTACATTTTGAAAAATATATCAAAAAAGGTCACAAGCAAAAAAGACAGCTCTAACAGCTCTAAAAACAATACAGTACTGCAGTAAACAGAATGAAAAGTAAATCTTTATAAACATAGTTCATGAAGGCAACACAGATTGTTATTGAAACAATTTAGTAAATTGTTCTTTAGTGACACTGTTGTCACTAAAGCTTACATCTCATCTCCAAAACTACTAAATTGAATGTCCTTGGCATTCCAGTTTCCTAAACCATGAACTAAATTAATTCTCAAGTGGACTTAAATTACTAAGCCATGATGTTTTGCAAATTCCCCTAACTTTATCCAAGACCTTTTCCTTTTATTCATTATAGACCTCTTGGAAACAGAAACCATTAGCCATTCCCAATGAGGACTGTCATTTCGTATACAAAGAAGTAAAACCACCCAAGTATCTTAAATTTTAGTCTTCTAAAAGGAAAAAAACAAAACACTGAGTTTATTTCAAAACAATTCCAAACAGACATGACTGCATAGTACCCAGGTGGGTAGCAACAATTCAACAAAGCACATGTAATATCTTCCAGAAGTACAGTTATTTAGGAATAGCGTGTAATTTTCAAACACCAATGGTACAACTTGACATCTGCATACTTTACTATGGATCACTGTTGGTGATATACTTATGGTGATAAAGTGTACTATCTTAGCTGTATTTTGTACATTGTTTAATATCTTTATTTTCAATGTAGAGCATCTTCCCAGCTTCATTAACAATCTATGAGTGCTTTTAGACTTGAGCATCAATAACATTAACAGCACTGATACATATTTTTTCATGAATTCATAAAAACAACCAGTGACATTTCGAAGAATTAGAAAAGGCAATTAGTAAGCAGCAAACATTTTTATTGCAAACAGTTTGCTTTTTCAGTTCCAGGCAAGAAATGACATATGGACAAAACCAGACAGGGGGCTAGCTGGCTAACAGGTAGGTGAACAATAAGAAGGACAATGTTAGAACAGTCAAAATATGTGTTTGCCATGTCAGGCTGTTGATGGGTTCCTGAAGAGGTGCAAGGACTAAAGAAGGAAAGGTGAAGAGAAAGCTTGGTATTGATAGATGCGAAGAAAGAGACAATAGTGATGATGTAGGACTTGATGATTTTCTTTCTGACAAAGAGAGCAGACTCCTACACAGACAATGAAATGAAAGCAGGATGCAGAAAATGTGATGTATGTATAAAAAGCCACTTTAAGGTATGAATATCCAGATGAGATGCCACTGCCGTGGCAGAATACTGTTTCTGGTCTATGAGGATATAACGTCATGTGCAGTTCCTCCCTGTAAAGATGTGGGCGGTGTGGTTTTGTTCATATTGCTAACCACAAGAAGTTACATTTGCTTGATGATGGCTTCTGGAAGACGTGTACCACTCCAGAAACACAGCTCCAGGGCTCTAACAGAAAGGGTGTAATAATCCTGCTCTTTAAGGTCCCTTCCAACCAGGAGTTTGGCACTGCTCCTCAGAGAAGGAAGCAGCGGTCCTGAGGAGAAACAGCAAGCACGCACAGCGTAAGGGGCTGCCACAATCACTGCTGTTGCTTGCTTGCCTGGAAGTTAGATCAACACAGCTGGGATGCATTAAGCAGCTCAATATAAGTGCATCTGCATCATGGGATTTGGTTTCAGAATTCTCTGAATTCAAGAATAATTTTGAAACAAGAGGGATTATTCCCAAACCAAAACATGCTGTTCTTTCAACTGCTCACATTTGCCAGTACAAGCACTTATGGCGCCTGCTGTGCTGAAGAACAAGGCAGAAAAAGATACCATAGCCAGTTACATTTCTGACTACATCATCTGCCATTGACAGGAGACTGCAGTTCCACAGATTCATGAAAATGATGAGTGTACATCTGCCCCACCACTGAGCTCTGATGAATTACTGAATGCTGTCAATATTGGCCATTCCTTCAGTTACATGTTGTAAAGTCTGTGCTTCATCTGCGCAGCTTTCTACTGCCATCCTCACAATGCACCACTACAACATGCTGCCAGATCATGCCATTCCACCTGTAGCAAGTTGAGATATTCAGTTTCCTCCTTGGCCAAACAAGTTATAGAACTGACCGCCAGAGATCTACCACCAGAACATATTTTCCCAGAATATTATGAGGGAAAAACTATTTGAAAAATTACTCAGAAGGTAAAAATCATATCACTATTCTTAAAGAAGTTTGTTGGCCAATTTTAGCCATGTTGCAATTAACCAAAATATTCTGTGTTTGAAAGTATATCCAGAAGGAAGTGGTAAATGAGTGTTATTCTGTATGGCATGTGAGATGCCATCCAAGAAGGTGCTGTCTCAAATCTGCATTGATGCCCCTGTGTTTTTCAAAAAAGAACCCTCAGACTGTGGCAGACTCTGCACTTAAAATGTGTCAAGATCACAAACTCCCATTGTAGCAGTTTCTGCTCTTCATCGACTGTGACTAATGAGTTACCAAGTCCTGCCATACCCAGCAATAGACCTGCATTTCTAATGAACTTGAGGACTTTGCAAAATTCACACTCATTTAAGCTATCACCATCAAAAGATCAGGCTGAATAAATGATGCAGACTGATGAAAGTGCTTTAGAAAGAACTCCTGAGGGAGACTGGCCAAAAGAAGCTTGTCACATCCTTCACCCCACAGCAGGTCATGTTCATAACTGGGCAAGGGCAATCTGTGAGCAGCAGCGCTACAACTCAGACTCCACCTACATCTCTTGAATGGGGTTTTATTCCACTACTGAACAGCCCCAATTCACAGCCTGACTCTCCTTATTCTTGTTAACTCAAGAGAGACACATTGCTGCTGTGCTTGGGGTACATGGGGACTTGCAGTATCCTAAGAAACTTTCCCAGTTGAGAAGGTACACATAGTGCAGATATGTGCTTGTACAGATGGGTATTCCATATAAGGAGAAGGAATTTATAAACAAGGGGGACTACAATTTCGGTGGATAGGACAAAAGCTTACACGGCATGCAGGGAGATAATAATACAGACAGAAGAAGTAAAATTGGATTTAAAGATTGTCCCAGAAACCCTCTAGACAGACCAGGCAGTAGAGGCAGGAAATAGGAAGTTATACATACTCAGTACATATAGTTTTACATGCTGTGAGCAGTTGTGCAACTGCTGACGCTCTCTGTGGTCATGTAGAGTTGTCTATGCATGGAATTAACTCTGTGCAGATGTTTGAGCTTCAATGCATGTGAGTTAATCACCAAGTTGCTCTAGTAAAAAAAGCTCCGTGGATCTGCTGAAGAGTCACTCATGTCACTAATGGCCAAGGTCTGGCTAAAATATGAGAGACTAGAGTCTGAGAGGTTTTTATTCATGCCACCACAGGAAACCTGTCAGTGTGTGCTCTACAGCTTTCGAAGAATCTGAGATTACAGGACAAAAATTTTAGAAAATATGTGTTTCTAGCACATTGTCTCGTTTAGAGGAACCGAGGTGTGTCCAAATGATTTATATTCTTCTGTGCTGATGGTGTTGAGCATAGGAACACTTGGGGCAAGTAAGGAGAGAATGCCAACTCTTCCAATTCCCACCCACTTTGCATTTCAGTAACAGGCCTCTGCCAAACATGCAGTCATGAGAGATACACACATTTCAGGCCCATATAGTTTCAGAGCCAGGAGGGATGAGTAGAGTTTAACACATGCCTCTTTACCAGCTGTTAGCAGGTAGAAGATCATTGCAGGAATAAGCAGGCAGAAACAACAGGCTTAATAGCAAATCAAGATACCTGTGCAGAGCCCTGTATCACGCTTGAGGCTTGTTTCTGTCAGCTTGGCCATGCTTAGTACACTTCTGGTGACACCTTCATGGTCCTTAGCTCACCAGTCCTCTAGGGCAGTGTCCATAAGATGAACTTGATCAGCAAGAACATAGTCTGACCCTCACACACAACTGCTGAGACAAAGAGCTGCATCGCTGCTTTCTGTGATAATTTGCTAAAGATTACGACGACAGTGTCTAGGAAATTGAAGAGAAATAGCTCATTTTAAGGGCAGAAACTTTACTGACTTTACTCATAGTTGTGTGCTGGTAATGAGGAATCCTGAAAACTAAAGATTTAAATATGAAATGCTTTCTTATCTTCATTGTCATATGTTCCAAAAACAAATGCTACCAATAGTCTTACTAGCAACATCAAAGCTTTTAAAATCTTTGTAGAAGTCTTACATATTCCATATGTCTCAAAGACACAGAGGAAAGTTCTTCAAAACCTTTGGGAATATATCACAAGCACAGTTACATATATTATAAAGAAAATGCCCTGGCCTTTTAATAAGGAGACCAGCTTGCACATTACAGCCAAGTTCAGAGGGACATAAGCAGGTGGGTTAAATCACAAGTGGACTAATAGGCAAAAATAGTGATATCGGATTATTTCCATTTCACTAGGAGCCTGATATTACATATTAGATTAAAAACTTGGAAATCTTTCAAAGAAGAATTTGTTTAGTATTTTAAAAGCAACTATAATTGTAGCGTATTATGTTGAACTAAAGGCCAGAGGAAAAGATTACCATTCAAAATACTATTATTTTTTGTTTGTTTGTTTATATAATTTTCTTACTCAGATACTCTCTGAGAGAAATGGTGAAAATGTAGATTTTAACCTTTCAGGTATCTACTTCACATGATTTCACTGAGTGTAATATTACACTGTCATATTTCTCTGTGAGGCAGTTGATGAAACAAATGGCATCTTGTGATTATGAAGGTAATGCTACTGATTGACCAAGAATTCAATTACAGACATTTCACAGAGAAAATCTAAAAGATTTCAAAGCTTTAACTTGGTGGGTAATGTCATCCTGGGCAGAGTTTTTTGACACACTGTCATTTCCATCATGGAAGTAACCAAAAAACATAAAGCATTAACTGGAAGCTTAATTAGACCTTACATCCTGGATTATAATTCAAATATAAATGGTTATGTTAAGCATTGAAAATGTTGTATTTGAAAGAAAACCGAAGTTGTTCAAAAGCTACATATTAGTAGTACATTTTAGAATTTAATTTGATTTGAAAGCAACATGAGTATATCTCCATAAGTGGATTTCTATTATACTATTCTCAAATGACCGTGCCTAATAAAGTCTATAAATAGAAAGTCAACGAACAAGACAGATTGGACTTTGTGGTTGAGAATCAATGGGTCTCACAGTGCCAATGATGCCTTCTGTTAGAATAAAATATAGTTCACAGCCAAAAATTACATATGTGTATAATTGCCACTACAAAATGCATGGCATGTTGTGACAAAGTATTGAAAACAGCCCATGGGAATTTTAAAATTCTGAATGTAGATGTGAAAATATCATAAAATAGAGCTTAATTAATACTTCACATGAAAAGGATCTGAAATAAAACCGTGCCAAATTTAAATCTCATGCTACTTCCTTCTCTTTGTAGAGTGCATCTACTTCACACAAAGTTCTGAAAGGATGGTCTTACCAATTTTGTGAAGAAGAATTACATTGCAGGAATGGTTTAAATCACTGTACACCAAAAACCCAAGGCAAGCAAAATGTCTAAGTCAGTAGTAGGAATGTCATCATCAAGAGATGATGAATCCTATTGCTAACACACAGCAGTAAGACTAATTTTGAAGTTACATATAAATTATAACTGTAAAATTAATATTTTTTATTTTATTCCCACTTTTAATATAGTTTCCTAGCAAATTGGTACATAAAAATATGTAAAGAGGAAACAGCATGCAACAATTAACTCTTGATTATTCACTCTCATACTCTGAGGGGCTTGGATAAGCTGGGTAACCCAATCCCATATATAATACAAGATACATGTAATATTTGGCCATAAGAAGCCACAGCAGGGGTGCAGCGGGAAAAGGGCAGCATTGCTGTTGACCAGGGAGATCCCCCAGATGACACTGGGCAAGCAGTCAAGATCATGTTGTGTGTTCAGCCTGGGCATGCCTGCACTTCTCCCGAAATGAAACCAGCTCATGCAGATCCAGCTCCAGTGTCTCTGCATCAGTGGCACACTTAACCCTGCGCCTGAATAATTCATCCTTGGATAATCAAGGGTTGACTCTATCTGGATAAGTCCATTTATTAAACATGTTCACCCGTAACTGTGGCTACACAAGCGAAGGGAAGTTTTCCTTTTCCATAGGCTGTGTATTGAATGGGGTTCAAATGTCTGATCTTCAGTACATTAGCTGCTTATTCAATTTAAAGACTATGATAACATTTCTCATAAGGAACTTGAACACAGTATTATAGTTGTTTCTTTAGCCTGCCATTTTGCTACTATCAGCTAGGAATTTTTTACATAAGCTCAGCATGGAAAACTAGTTTCTACTAAAATGACCCAAAAGTATTTTCTTTCTAGTCTCCTTTGTATTTCAAACAAATTTATTCATGTAATTCCTCAAATTAGTTTTAATTCTGCCAGGCACTATGATTACCAGTTACGTGCTTAGTGCAGCCCTTATAAATTCCTTGTAGATTTGTACTTTCTTCATGATTATATTACACTATATTTAAAGCGAATAGTAATCCCACATGTCCTAGAGATGATATGAATACTATATCATATATTTAAAGTGCACTAAAGTCTTCAAGTGTGGGGGACTACAGAAGTTTAAAATATCATTACTAACGCTCACCAAGAGAAACAAGACTAATTGCTGTTGTACCTCCTCATAATATTATACTGCCACTGTCTCTGGTGGTGAACAAACTATGCTGGCAACCTACCTGTTTAGCTTCTGTTTAAAGTATCTAGAAACACTTATACCACATACTTTGGGAACAGCTATCAAAAATACAATACGACTGAGGAGTGCTGTTGAATTTACTGCCTAATTGACTAAATATTGGTTTAATGTTACTTTTATTTGCTCCTGCGAAATGTACAATTCTGACAGACTAAAACCTAGATGCTCTTTTCACTCTAACACATGCTAAATATGTAACTTCCCCTTAAAACTACTAACATTTGATATCATTAGTACCATTCTTTAACAGACAAAAAAGTATGCTTTGCTTTTAAGACACTCAAATGTTTAAGAATTCTATAAAACTAATTTTCTTGAATCACTACATTAAATTTCAGTATCAATAAGATTTTAAAACAAATGAACAAGCTGCTGTGTAAAACCTTAGAAGTATATTTTAAAACCAGGATAATTTAGAGCCAAATGTACAATGCAAAGTCATTTTTACCCAAATGTATGTAGCTTTATGGCTATCAGTTAGTAGCACAATTAAAAACATAATTAGACCAATACTTTTGTATAAAGAAAGACGCTGCTATTATCTCAGTGGGAGATAACCCTGGCCTTTAACTTGAAATAACTCAGCAAGTTACCTTCCTGATAAACAATGCAATATTAATATCACAGCTGGGAGTCATTCACTGAACACTCACAGCAGGTATCAAATTTGTTGCTCAATTTTTGTTGGAAATGTAGCATTCCCTTCTAATGGATATCTTTAGATTCAAGTAAGAGGAACAAGTATAGTTCAGGACATAATTAATTTTATATTAAGCTAAGGGACAAAACAGTCAGCAAATATTACATCATGAAAAGCATAAAATTTACAAACTATTCAAGCCATGTGTAGTTGTATGATGAGAGATTCCTGGTTATCAAGAATAGACAAGTATACAAAAATTGAGAAAAAAACCCACAAAGACTTGGGGAAATGCTTGTATATGAATTCATTTTATGCTGATATTCAAAGTCAAACTGCATGATATATTATGGTCTCATAGATAACCCACTTACAAAAGGAAAAAAAGTTCTCTATAAAAAATATACCAGTGACAATCTTAAGCACTTTCTAAGTTTCTGAAGTATGAGAAATACTGTTTTGAATAGGAAAGGGGAAAAGTCTGATGCAGCTATTTCTTCCACTTTTGAACATCACTGATCCTAGCATAACCACTCTACAACTTTTAGTATGCAATAAGATGAGATGTTTCCTATGTGAAAAAGCATATTGTTTGGTAACAGACTGGAAATGAAATGTAATGCAGATGCATAGTAGGCCACTCTGCTCAATTTCTAGATTATTTCAAATTGTATATTCAAGGAATCATATTGGAACAAAACAATAAACTGTACTTATCATAAGATTTCCATATCTAACATAACTTTCAATTAGCAAGTTGTGATAAATGCCACCCAAAGCTCATTTTGCCATTCAGCACATCTCCTTTTCCCCTGCTGTTAACACCTGAGCTACAAGATCTGGTGTTTAGTGTACTGAAGAACTCAAAAATGGAAAACAATGTTCCCTGAGAAAAAACAAAATTGCACTCAAAATTAGAAAAATTATTATTTTGTCTTATGTTTTATAGCAAATATTGTAAGGAATGTTGTTTAGATTTTATTTTTATAAGTGCCTTTTACATCGTTACTAAAGTAGCTTCAGCAGTTTCAAAGAGCATGGAGATTTTATAGCTAGGGAGTACTCGGCAGTTTATGCACCGGAATAGTCAAAAAGAAACTTTTGAAATCCCAGTCAGCTGCTCTTACCTACAGTTGCTTTTAATTCTACATAAAATAAAGTGAGATTAATCAAAATGCCAGCTGTCCTGCCTGTCAGTATTATCTGCTGATGGAATAAATACACCACAGAAAGTATACCCTGTGTATTTTAACATGTTTTGCTGCACAACTATAAAAAAACCTACAGTCGGTGATTTTTTCTTGCCTTTTATGACATCCTTCCTCCCAAATTTCCATTACTAGACTTAGCAGGTGTTGAGATCAGATATATATATTTGTGTATATATATAAAAAATGTTCAAAAGTTACTCGTAAAAGCCTTTATTTCCTGACACATTCCCTATACTTATATTTTTTAAATATAGGTTTCTATGCTTTATTTTCTTCCAAAAATAATGCCAAGAAACCAAAGGAAACTGACTGTCAAAGCATCCATGCAATATGACAAACAAGATTGGATCTAAAGCAGTATGGAAAAGTATCTGGACTACCCCACTCACGTAACTAGTAGAACCACATACCAAAAAGATAGCTTATAGAAGGGAATTTTATTTTTAAAGCAGCTTTGCATTCAGTCTGCCCATACTATCCTGAATGCCTAGGTTGTGAGGGCTGCAGCGTGGTTGCAGCAAGGTTGAAAAAAGACACAACAGCTTATAGACAAAATAAAAAAAAAAAACAACCAAACATTCAGAAACAGAAGAGATCAAGAAAAACTTTCAGACAATGGAGGGTTCAGACAAGCCAATAAGCTAAGGTCACAATATCATAAAAGAAGAATTGATGTAGTGTTAAAAAATGTAATGGGGTGAAATGCAATACTACCAAGTGAACTGATTGCCAGGCTAATAACAAGAAATCTCTTGGAGAAAACAAAGGGAGGGAAAGATACGACTATCGTAATCTGGTAAACTACTGTCTGCACTATATGGCTTTCTGAAAATAATGAATGTTATCATAAAATATGTAAATGCCACAGCAATGATAAAATCTCATTGAATGCACTCTGTAATTCTGTCTTCAGAAAATGTATAGTTAAAGAGGATCAGGTGGAGCAAATAAAGCTACTAGAAAGATCAGAGGAATGGCAACACCATGAAGTAATAGTATATGTCAAAATCACATCTTGTTCATCCAAACAAACCAAGACAGAAAAAAATATTGTTGCTCTTTATAATGGAACAGGAAGACCTATTTCACTGAAGCAGTATCAGTGCATAACTAAAAGAAATAATTGACTCTGACTAAAGCTAAGGGTGGACAGCTAAGGTTTCTCACCACAACAGTAGTGATAGTGAACGAAGTCATAGGTTTTAAATTAATACAGATATATTAACAGCACTATGTACATTTACTTATCAAGGCAAAGCACTAGATCACTCACATATGCAATGTCACTCCCACACTTACACTACAAGCCAAACAGTAAAGCAGAAAGTTGCACAGCAAGAGCAATAAAGCAGAAAGCTATTACAAATGTGCAGGTCTGGGGCCCACTGCTGCATTTCCAGGAATTACACCAACCCCACAGGTTTTCAGGTATTTCACTTCCAGAGAGCAGAAGATCAATAAGGTGCATCCTTATGTCACCAAGCAGGCAACATATATTGGCAATTTTGAAACATAAAGATACGCTACACTAATAGTTAAGGAAAAGAAATAGGATTTCAAACCTTTTATATTATGCTATCTTCTTCATAAGGAGTCTAACAAGATGAAGCTAAAGGTTACTGCTTTTTTTGCAAGGGTCATCCATTCAATAAATATAGTAAATGAATAAAACTTGAAGTTAAAACAATGAGAAATTAGAATTGTCTATACAGAGTGCCACTGAACACCACTGCCTCCAGATATATGATTTTTGTGTATATTGCCATAAGTCAAAACCCAGTAAAACATGAAGCAAAACTCATGATGCCAAAACAATCTATTCATACCAGACAATAGAACCACATAATAAAATCAAATTTTGCAAATATTCTATACATGTTACTATGGAAACATAATAAGCAGTTGTTTTGGTTTTTTTCTTTCTTTCTTTTCAGACAGTCCATTTTCTTTTGATAGAAAAATATAATTCAAAGTCATATAATCATGGAATCATTTATGTTGGAAAAGACCTTTAAGATTATTTTTTCCAACTGTTAACATAACACTGCCAAGCCAACCACTAAACCAAGTCCTTAAGGAAGATCCAAAAACTTTTGTAAGCCAGAAGGAGGAGTGAGGTATCATTCTGATTTCCTTTTCCAAAAAACCCATCATATTCAGACACAACTTCGTCCTCCAGACAGGGAAAGGAGAATTACAAACTCAGAGTATGAATTCAGCAAACTCTGCCTAAAGATTTTTGGCAAATACTTCAACTAAAAAATAGTATCATTCCGAAATCATTTTAAAAATGTAACCAGAAAAAGGGAAAAATATATAAAACGTGATTTGCAAAAGGAGGGAGAACTGTGATGTGATTTCAAAAGAACATGGAGAAATTAGGGTTTTCTCTCTTCATTCTGTCAAACCTTTAGGTGTTTTGAGGGATTTTTAGTCTCTCTGATAAAGTAACTAGTGATTAGTACTAAAAACTATGGATTGAAAATATTGGTATGGAATGGTTCATGGTGGATGTTCCATTTTGTGAGATTTAATTCACCCGATACTTTAAATGTCAAATAGGAAACCAAGTACAGTAAGATCTGAAATGAACTATTAGGCATGTCCATCAAGTCCAACAAGCATGTACGTGTGAATACAGTCTCTTCTGGGGTTTGGACTACCAGTTGAGCAGTTACATCACCCTTAGCCACTTAGAAAATGAAAAAGCTTTCTCTCACCTTGCCTTGCTCTTGTTTTGAGCCTATGTCTGCTCTTTGTCTCTAAAACCTATCTCAGCTCCCTTCCTGCAAACACCAGCTTACTTTGCCCGTGCCAGCCCCAGGAGAAACAGCACCTCCACAAGTATCTGAATGCCAGAAATGGAGAGGGTTTGGTGAGGCTTGAGCTGCACAGCTGATGACAACACCCAGCATCCTAAATTGAAGACTGTCATTAATGAGCTCCCAAAGTAAAAAACAAAAAACAAAAAACAATCATTTTAATAGTGGTAACTGGGTTTTTCAGGACACACAATTTGGGATATTTGAATTAAAATGCCAGTTCTGCTTTTGCCTCCTGTCTGTATACAGTGCTGTGCTCATTCCAGATAAATATCCTGTGTCTTCTGTTGTTGACTTCTTAAGAAACAGCATGATTGAACATGATGTTCCCATCCCCCCAAACAGTTCCTCTTGAATTTTAATGCTTCTTGATACTTTTGCCATATTTGTAGAGAATAGTATTTTACACTTAATTTAATAATAAACTTCACAAAGTTAAAATGACAGTGGGACAATGCTTAAATTACACACCTAAAACTGGAAAATCAAGTCTACAGAATACAGGATGAGGAATAAAAATAGCTGATGGACATTAATTTTTAGGACAGAGTTTTTTGGTTTATTTTGTGGGTTTTTAAAAATAAAATAATTCTCAGGTTGGGTAAAATCAGCCATTTTCCCTGTAACTTCTTAGAGAGATCTTTACATAGAAGAAAATTAATTACATAATTATGCAGCAATATTAGCACAGGAATTATTGCATTTTAGCTTTATAAGTTATTGCCTCGAACAGTGGGAAGGAATAAATCTACCTCACTACCTTTACTGCTTTTATTATACAGTACACTTACATAAATTGTGGTGAACTTCCAAAATGAAGCAGAAAGTTTAAAAACAGCAACAAATAATAAAATGGACAAAAATATAGACTCTAAAAATCTTATTAGCTGTTGTGTCATTTTTGTCTTTTTTTTTTTTAATGTGTGTGTCTGTTCTGAGAGATAAAAATGCATGAAGCTTTACTTTTTGTATGTTGTAAGGACAGTCACAATTTACCACATGTACCAGCCTTTGAGCATTATGTCCTGTCAGTGCTCAGGTCTTCATACAGAAAGGCAACATAACTGCTTTCCATCTGAAAGATACAGGCATTTGCTAAATTAGAAAAGGACACCTAAATGTGGATTCCTAAATAAAAGGAGTAGCCACAGCAAGCATGGGAAATCAGAGGGCAAAATGCTTGCCTTGCTGGACCTGTTGCCAACATCTGCCAGTATACAGGGAAAACATTCACCGGAGAGCTGTGCTGGTGGGAAATCAAGATATCCCAAGGAGTCTTGCTGCCCCTCAGCTCCTTCAATTTTTTTGAAAAGAGGCTGCATCCCATGAGAAACTGTCCGCATGTACACAGCGAGGGATTTGCACATGTTGCCAATTTAAGAGTACTGGCTCTGAGATTAATCCAGGGCGGTTAAAATGATAGCATGGAAAATGGTAATTTGGCTATTGTTGGAGATCCCCTGGTAGAACATATTCACAGAAGCTCTTCAGACTACAGCAGAAGTTTCTCACTTCTCCACTTGCATCTGAACCTTCTCTCTAACAGCCAGCTTGGCTTTTCAGCTGGGCTGAAGATTTGAAACTATAGCAGTGACCGAAAGTAGTAAATGGAAGTGAGGGATTTTGAGTATGTTGCAGAATTTTACTCACAAATGCAGCAAAATAAGAAATTGTTAAACAGTGAAATTACATACTTCATCCCCTATTTTAAAACACACAAAATGAAACAAAAAGAAGAAAAAAGGAAGCATGGCATTTTATAAAGAAAATACCAATCTCTTAACTCTATTATGTGAGCCAAACAACTTGCACTGATTTGGAACAGCATGCAACCATAGGAAGTAATAGTTAAGGAATGGAAACAAGGGAACCAGCTGTTTTCCATATGTCTCGCAGAATGGAGATGAGAAAACAAAGAATTAAGAAACTACCAAAGCTGATGTCTTCGAAGTTTTAGCCTTTCTAGAAATGAAATAAAATGCGATGAGTGGACTACATGTTAAAAAACCCATGAGTACACAGTCTTCAACCATTGGTAGAACAAGGTAAGTAATTTGGAAAGTAATTTGTTCTTCAGATCTGATCAGAATTGCCATGCGAGCAAGATAAAAATCTATTAGTGCAAGCTGCTCTTGGCTTGTATGAAAAAAAAAAAAGGGTTCCTGTTGCTTCCCAAAGTGCTGGGCATGGCTGTTAAAAATAGTGGAAATTGCTACAGAACTACTGATGAAATAATCAGATTTAAAAGAACCTCTCCAATTATTTTTAAAATATAGATGTCATGTTCCTTTGGTACTTACATTAAAAGTTTACAAATTACCTTTCTTCTTTTTAACTGGAATTTGATCTGCATACTATGCAGATTGGTTAGAGGAGTCTCTGAAAATACTATTATGTTAATGATAAAGTAACTCTAGCATTGGGGTACTCAGCAGGCCCCTATATCTCCTAATACATCAAATCTGAGAAACTGTGTGCTCAGTAAGACTGAAACTGGAGGGAATTGACTTATGCTCCATATAACTTCCTTTTCTCAGACTTTCCAAAGATCTGTACCAAGGAAAAATCCAAGTTTCTCATCTAACCACAGGATGGAAGAGAACCAAACCAAGATAGAACGTATAAACAGCCTCTCAAAAACCAACAACAAACCTCCATGAGTTCAAATTTCTGCATATTATTCATAGAACTACTCTTTTTTTTCCTCGAGACACTTCATACCTTTTTCCTCAAATGACTCTGTCAGACCTCCTACTGATTTGAAGAAGCCTAATTGAAAAACAAGTATCTATTTTATGAAAATTTTCAAGGCAATATATTCATATTCAAATTCAGGGGGAAAAAAAAAAAAAGTTTCTCAGTGAACAGCTACTTATCGTGACAACCTAACCTAGAGATTAGAAAATTCATCTTGGAGGTGGGATGTAATTTTTCCTCTCTGATTTAAAAGACCTGGAAACATTTACCTCCCACATAACTGCCCCAAGCATGAAGCTTACTCTCTAGCACCAAATTCCCAACAATTTCCAACTTAACAACATTTGTTGCTTCCTCTAATTAATAAGGAACCATCTAAGACGTATATAATTTACACTGCATTTTTATAGCACACCATCTGCATCTCCTGCTCTGGTAGGATTATGTAATAAATTATAGGCAGGATCACTTTCTGCGACATACAAAAAATGACAGCAAATAACAGCAGCATATTTTGCAAAAAGATTCAGTTTCTCAAATGTTGTGATAGAAGATAGGCAAACATTCCTTTGGCCTGTGTTCCTTCCAGCAGTATTAATGAAATTTCAGCTACTATGGCAGATCCAGTAAAAAACAGTGAGAGAAAATTTGTTTTCCTGTATTTCTGTTTGGTTTTATGCAGCTCTTTCTATGGGGATGTAGCAAAAAATAAAATAAAACTGAATAAATAAGGCAGAAGCTGCATGCAGCAAGGTCCCAGGAGACACCAAGTTTAGTTAAATTTTCTTTAAGAAAATGTATTCATGGCAATTTTCTGCCCAGCCTCAGGCAAGAGCTTTCCAGATTTTAAAATGTTTAAATCCAATGAGCATGATAAAGGTATTGCATCAAATTTACCTCCTGTTAAGAATAAATTGGACTGAAACTTGAAACAGTGATCTTATTTTTGAGCAAATCCTATGATGAAATGACTCTCAAGGACTTTTACATAGTGAAAGTTATTGCTTTGGCAGTTCTTGATTTCCCAACATGTTTTTTATTCTGGATCTTTTAGACCTTCTTTCTTTTAGCTGTTTCGCATACAAACAGACATTTCTATGTCAGGCCTCTTTTTTTTTTTTTTTTTTTTTTTCTTGCTNNNNTTTTTTTTTTTTTTCTCCTGCTATTACTTGTCCTTTCAGGTATTAAATTAAATTTCTCCTGATAATGTTATGTGACTACTTCTTTCATTTTAACTGCAGACTCTTGATATTTCCTGTTTTTCAAACTCATGTCTCCTCCTTTCACAGGATTAGGTGGAGGATTTTGTTCAAGGTTATGAAAACAAGATTGAAGGAATGAACGTTAGGGACTCAAAAAGCCAATGACAAATGGGGTTTTGCGTGTTTCAATAATCCAGTGTTTTTAAGGACCTCGGCCATAAATTTTGAACATTGTATCACAATTTCAAGTTGAATTTTAACTCCAAGCTTCCATCTTTTAGCTTTCACTTCTTACTGCTACATTTACACTGTCAGAGCCCATTTGTTTATCTCCCCTCAGTCCTCACCATCAGAGTTTTGCACACTTTTCAGTCAAAGTACTTCAAGTTAGTAAATTTCCAGTCTTTCAGCTAACACACCATCCAGTAGTACTTCCCAGCTCACAGGTGCATGAATGTGCCCTGGCTGCCTTCTAGCTCTGACACAGAACTATCTAGGTGCACCCCATTATCTCTCAACTCTCCATCCTCACCTCTCCAGCACCTGTTTTTCTTGGAAAGAGATGGAAGTTGTGTTTTTCTCTCACTGATTTCTCAGTATAGACAATATATGGCTCAAAACTGTAACGCAATCTCCACAGAGTCTGGATGCACTTGGATCTAACTCAATACAGTCTTTCATCTGAAGTTTCTATGAACGCAATTCTCTGGGGACAGCACAGAGACATAGACCCAGTTCATTTCACCTATGGCCAATGCAAGCCTGGTTTGATCAGCTTGAATAAATTTTCACTTGGTCAAAGGAAGAGGGGAAATAATTTGCAGCTTCCTTTACCCATCCACTTGCAGCTAATCATAATCCAGTCTCCTACCTGCAATTCTTTGAGCTTGTATATAAAAGGAAATGTGAAACAGAAGGATTTCCTCCCCCCTATACAAATTAAATCAATTCCCCTATCATGCACTAGTGCTAAGGCACTGCCATCTAGCGTGGAAAATCAATATAACAAAGAAAGAGGAAAAAAATAGGAGTATTTGCAACATGGCAGATAAAATTCTGTCTTCTTCCATCAAACACTTTGAACTCCTACATGTTATATCCATAACGTTAGTCATTCTGCTTTATAAAAACACACATAAGCCCTCCCTTTAATAGGAAACTCCCTGACTTGATAGGCTGCAATTGCTTCCATTAGATTCCCTGTGTCATGCCAGAGTCTCAGAAGAACCTTAGTCTGGGTAGCTTCATTTGGAGTAACTCTATGAAATTAAAAATAAAATTCTACAGCATTTAATGACAGGAATCTTTTCATCAAAAAGAGGTTTTTTTTCTTAATTACCACTTATTTTATGGTAAATTTACAATTTCAATACTTTATTCTCTAATTCAAAATATATGGAATACATTGCAACATAACAGACAGTCTGCAGGGCCAGAAAATCAGGAACCTTTGAGGTCTGCCTCTTCATCTGTATTAGATGAAGATTTTCTCTTCTCTTCCAAAAACATTCTTGTCCATACAGTCCCAAGTTTCTACTGTGTTGTGTCCTGTGTAATTACCTATAAATGTTCAATGAAGATGCAAAGGATCTGACCTGTTTTACTTGGAGCAACTTCATACAGATGAAGTACACGACACGAGACAATGGAACATAGAGGTGAGAATTCTATAAAAACTTGCAGAGCTGTCCAAAGGTCAATGATTAAGTATCATTTCTACAACTTGCAATCTCTATATTACCATTGTGCTAATCAAAGGTTTTAAGTAGTCAGTTAACACTGTAGCCTGTTTCTTGCCAGAACTGTAGCAAGACAGTGTTGTATACTATTTGTCTGGTGCAGATATTCCAGAATGATATCACAAAAAAACCCTGTTTAGAACACAAGCTGTATCAACGTCTCTGAAAGTCCATATAGCAAGATTCTGCATCCTGATAAAAATATGGTGATTTTTGTCTCCAATAATGCTGGAAAAACACTCCAAATCTCGACAACAAGATAGTAAAGAGGAAATAGCTTTATGTGGCAGTGAGACTACTTTCCTATCCAATAAGGATTGGAACATCACAATCTTAACAGAAATATGTGGAGGGAAAAATCCCATTTAAAAGGTAGAACTCAGAGTGACTTTTGTGTAATCTTCTATACTTGATAATTCTTATGTATTTCATGCAGGATTTAGTACTACATAAAATGATTACTAAATCAATATTTATATTTTGGTAACTGTATATGCCTTGGATATTTACACATACATATTAAATCACTGAAATGAATACAAAGACTTCAAGAAGCTTTGAACAAAAATGAAACAAACATTTCCTAAGTTTGTGTAAAATAATTTAGGAATTCTTTTGTGTTGAAAGTCCTACTGCAAAACAAACAGTTTCAACATTGTAAGCATTGTAATAATTGCCACTGATCACTGAGGTATTTATCTTTTTTAAATGTACAAAATAATGACAATTATATATGATATGCCAAAACCATTCTAAATTATATTGGTACAACCATCTATTTCATGGATTTTATAAAAAAGAAAGTATCTTGTTAAGTATTCGAAGACTACCAATAACATTACAACAAAACATGCTTTCCGTAA
The DNA here is from genome assembly GCA_013399075.1 of Chloroceryle aenea. Lineage (NCBI taxonomy): Eukaryota > Metazoa > Chordata > Aves > Coraciiformes > Cerylidae > Chloroceryle > Chloroceryle aenea. Next base: position 12,483 of record VWZY01000403.1, on the reverse strand, counting down.
AGAACATTATTTATGTGTCTCCAAAGCACCATAATATGACTCAGTTACAGCACTCAGCCAGGATATCACAATCTAGCTAATGCACTTTCTTTAAATATTTAGTTTGCTAAAAATATATATGTATTATATATGATGCATAGATTTAAGATGATGATATATTAGATTTTAAAAATATTTGGGAATACCGAGTTGCTAAATTACTAATGTAGTTCCAGTGGCAGTCTACAAATAAGTGTGGAAAGAGAGAACTGAAAAGATAGTGAAAACATAGCACAATAGACACTAGACTTCTGATTCACATGATCATACATTAAATTCAAATTTTAAATTTAAAAATATTCAGCAATTATCTGTCCCTCAAAGTTATGAAGAAAAGCTTGTAGGGCATGACACAGACATAAGCAGATATAAGAGACCAGCTGAAGTCTGGAGAAGAGCATGCAGTCACTGAGGACCCACTGCTTCTAGGTCACCACACCAGCTTAAGAGGAGAGGAACAGATTTGATGAAATCCTGTGGCTGATGTTCCTCAGGATCCCTTCCTCCCCCAGCTAGGGAAATCATGTCCACTACTCTCCCAGATGCAAAATACAGCATTCTGAATAAAGTGCCACATTTTGTAACATATTTAATGTGGACATAAAGAGACAGACTAATTAGTACCATCAAGACATTCAAACCTTCTCTAACTGGATGTAGGAGAGCTCATAAGAAGGATATCAGTTCCAGTCTGTCCATTCCCTCCACCGCCATGAAAGCTGGTAAAAATATTACATAATAATATTACATGTTATTATCATCATCATATATAATAATATGTAATGTTACATAATAATTACATAAAAATTATAAAATAATATTACATATTATTATGTACCTTAAGAAAACATGCCCTCTCCAGGAGAATAACTTCAGAGAAGAAAACATATTACCAGGCATAACTGACAATTTCTTTGGCATCTAAAGTGTTTTGACAATCTACTGCTGACATAAGACCTGTCTCAAGATCTTTTTATTATGCTTCTTCTCTATGACTGCATATATATATTTATCTATTAGGTGTCAATCAATGCAAGCAATATGCTGTTTTGATTTGTTGTCATAAGAGATTTTTTAACAGCAAAAAGAGTCTTCAGACACATCAATTCAGCAATGTGGGAAAAGCATAAGGAGCATCCAACATTTTTTGTATAAACTTAGTGACTAGTGCCTCATGCTCCATTCTTAAAAGGAAAAAAACATTAATAATTAATTATCTTACTAGTATGGTATGCATTCACTCAGCAATGTATTACTAAAAAGTAATTCAGTATTGTTCATGTTTGCTTTATGATTTTTTATTTTTTTTTTAGGTTTCTCACTCTACCAAAAAAAGTTCTGTTCAGCATTTTTGCAGTTGCTACATAAATTGACTCAAGTTCTGCTGGAGGAAAAATACAGAGTCTGAAAAACTCAAGTGCTGATGGATATTTTCACTGAACTTGGCTGGATTTTCTGAAAATACATTCAAAATCACAAGCACTGATTTGGAGGTCAGTTTTAGACTCATATTATTCTCAAACGCGATTTGTTCTATGGTTCAGTAAAAGGATAATTATTTTTGCTAGAGCCTCCCTATTGATGATAGAGGGTAACTCCAATTCCAAACATGAGTATCACAGTACTGGCCCAACGGGGACACCATCAGCCTGTACTGGACCTAATAGACCCCCTGGGACTCCCTCAGTCCTGCCCAGGACCCCATTCTAGCCTCATGCCCCAGCGCAGGCGGTCCCCAAAGCTGCAACAAGGCCAGTCTCCAGCTTCCCCTTGTCAGGCCCAGCCCAGTCACAGGCCCCAACAAAACATGCCCACCCAAAAGCACCATGAAGCCCCCATGTATTTTTGGAAGGGGTAAACAATGTTCAGACTTTCTCCTAAATCAGTGTCATACCCCTCAAATCAGAAAAGCAAAACCATCTTCTGAAGCTGTGGACTGGCAGAGGCTGCACAGTTTTTATTCATTCCATCCACAGCCACGGGATTTAGGAAGAAAGCGCTGCCAGAATTCAGTCGCCAGGGACTTGATTAGACAGACAGCATTTAACCTAATCTCATCTACCACAAGCATATTCTTCTTCCTGTAATTAAATGTGATCACAGATGCAATTATTTAGGGGTATAATTCCACCAATTTAAACACCAAACTACTTCAGCTGCAGGTGGAAAAGGTAAATAGTGAAAATAAGGGAATGAAAATGTGTTGTTATGACTAGAAGCTAGATAACTAGGCAGCTAAAAGTCACAGGAAGTTATAAACTTAGGTTATGAGGTAAAAGCACAAAACCTTCAATTATCCTCAAAATACCACATACTGAATCACAGAACAGTTNCCCCCCGCCATGGGCAGGGGGATGTCCTACTAGACCAGGTTGTTCAAGCTTCAGCACTATTGTTCATACTTTTATAAGACTATATATTGGTATTTTTAGGAGGATGGAATGGGTGATATTTATATTCCCAAACACTGGAAAGAGACAAAGATAGGTGGAAAGGTAAAAGTAGCTGTGCCTCTGCTTTGTTTCTAGATGAGCTGAAAAGCCACAGCAGGCATTAACAACAGAAATAGTAACAGCTGTCTGAAGCGAACAATACTGAGAAGTGACTGACTATAAATGGGTGACAGTGAGAAGGGAAAGAAAACATGTTTATTAAGAAAAACTAGCTAAAAATGTTGTTTAGTTTCTGTCTTTCTCCACTGTGTTATCCACACATTACACTGATTAAATTGTTGGCACTCATTTTACTGACTTATTTTATCTACCTTCTAACCATTTTGTAGGTGATTTTCATATTATTTTGTATGCATGAGTTTCATCAAGAATTAAAAAAAACATCAATTAAGAACCAGAAGCATTAGAGAATACCTCTGTGTACACAAAATAGACATGCATCATAGGTATAGTGGTTTTAATGGGGATTTGATTAACAGACAAGAAAAAAATCTGGTTGAGTCATACTATTAATAAGAGGTTATGAAACCAACTGTTTTGCACAGAATGTATTTCTATAGTCATGTACATAGGCTATTATGGGCCTTTCTTCCTCCTATTATTAAAGAAATATAAAGAGCTTCACAGATACCCAAGACACATTCATTAAAAAAAAACCTTTGGCATGATAGTATAACTCTAATAACTTCTGTGGAATACAATGACATAGTTGCAATCCTTTCAAGAACCTCTAAACATCTACCTTCAATAAAATATAAACCAGTCCACTATTAACTTAAGCTGCCCGAGACTGTTTACAACAAAATCTGACAAGAGTCCCCGAGCACCAACTCATCTCTCTTTGGGAATATTTGTTAATACTACTAAAGAGTAAAGCCCAATAAGAATGAATGGGAAATGATAAAAATGTATCTGAAGGTTATTGCTGTTTGGTTATATAAAAAATAAAATATACCGACTAATTTCATTTCTGAGTCATAACTTTCTGCTAATGAAAAGAGAACATCTCTGTATGTATTAAGTATGATAGAACTGAACACATGATAAGTGAAGACCTGAAATATTTAATTTCATTAATAGAAGTTAATGACGATGTCAATTTTTCTCTTCAGTTTCTTAGCCCACTCCTCCCTGAAAGAGATGTGCAGTGTATCTTCTTCGATGCACTAGTTATTGTTGCCACGTGTACTTGCACTTGTGACTGAGTTGTCATCTCTGGATTGAGATATTCACCGTAGGTTTTTTTAAATGTTGTACTATTCCCTTCAAAAGGAAGTACTAGCAATTTTTTTTCTATAAGCCGCTCTAGTTTTCCTTTATTTACTAAGTGTATGTCTTGAAACAGAAAACAGGTCAGGCACAGGGTACATGACTCAAAACAGTACAAAGCAAACCTGACATTCACACAGCCCAGAGGAGGAGGTGGCAGCCACCTGGAGACAGTGGGAGTCCCTCAGAGGCAGCAGCTCTGTTTCTGCACCTCCCTTCCTTGGAGGCCCTGCCTTTGTGTTCAGGCATATGGGGAGCAATGAGAAAGGGAACTACTAAATTCTGAATCAGCTACTCGGCTGCAAAAATGTTGAAGGAATCATTGCACCAGCTGTTACTCAGAGCAGTCCTGATGCTGCTTATGGACAGGCAGACCCCATAGGGCAAGAGAAGAGTAAACACACCGTGAAGGACACTATCAAGATAGAAGTCATTCCGTAAAGAAGAAATAATATTTGCATAAACATTTTTAAAGCATTGTAGTCTTCTGATGTTTAGAAACATGAAAGTCTTATTAACACCACTCTGAATTTTACATATGTGAAGTCCTGAAAATATTTAGAGAATCAATCATATAAATGGAGTGACCCCTTTCAGCAAGATGCACTCTTTACTTTAAATGTCTTCTGAAGGTAAACTGTCAAAATGTAACAAACAAGACAAGTTTTGTTACCACAATCTGATAAAACGCAACCAAAATGGAATGGCCTTTGTTTCTACAAGTGCCATGAAAATTACAAAACATCACTGCTCACTGCCTGGCATGGTTATGCGTACTTGAAACAGTTATGAAACCAAATAATCATTCACATAGTTTGAATTTCACCTTTGTATGAAAGACTAACCCAAGACTATTTGCTGCTTCAATCCCAATGCAGTTCTATCTTGCAGCTGTGAATGGGACTCAAGTGTGAGTTTCACACAGTATTAGTCCCTATTTATACCATTAATCCCTTTTAGGTCAAAGAGAAAAAGAAAGGGAGTAAATTCACTCAATAATCCTGAATTTTTATGAGGCAAAAGCTGAATGTCCAATGGCCATTACAGATTTAAAAATAAAAATCATACAAAACATTTAAAGAAAAGTTACTTAAACTACAGAGAATAGTAATTTCATTTTAGACATAGTCCCTTTTTCTCCTAACATTTAGTCAATATATGAATTTTAAGTAGAGTATAAATTAACTCTTCTCAAAAAGAACATGGAGTTTTATCAAGTTGGAGTGAACAAGCTCCCCAGGAAATCCATCACGAAGCATTTTGTTTGCTAAAGCAAAATTAACTTTGCGAGGTAATTTTTTTTTAAAAGGATTTTCCACTGGACTTCCAGTGCCTCAGTTTATAAAAGAGCCATGGCTTGAGTGCCATTACTACTCCACCTGCTTTAAGAAATAAAGATCTTGTAAGCAGAAATGAAATAAAATCATCCTTGAATACAAAATAATATCCGCTTAACAGGTTAGGATATTAGCTGCTATAGCAACTCCAGCTTTTTTCAACAATTATACCAAGTCAAACAATCACCAACCATGGAAAAGCCCTGCAGACATGACCATGATCAACTTAACTCTAATAAGAGTTTTCTTACATGACTCTGGCAGTAAAGTAATCCAAAAACAGAGACAGAAAATCAGAGGGGAAATGCAGAGCATGGCTGTGCTATTCACATCTCCTGCAGTGACACCCAGGATCTGCCTAGTTGCTGAGACAACATAGAGCTACATCAGGCACCCCACTAGTATTGAGCAGCCCAGGACCCCAGAGGCATGAGATGGATGTACACCACCTTACACACTTTCCTTCTTTGCCTGTCTGGGTATCTGGCTTACCAAACATCTTTGGTCAGAGATCACCTTAAACTGATAAAACACCAAAACATGACCAATTACTTCAGGCTGCTTTGCTCAGGCCATGCTTATCTTTGTCTGGACAAAGAAGAGGGCCTTTCTTTTTGCCACTTCTCATGCCCATAGCATACTACTTTTAACATTTGTGAGAACTTCCCGAGCAGTTTTTCACTTCTGGAGACCTACAGTTAAGTGTAGAACTGTGGCAGAAAGAGGATAATATTAATGAACTCCCTCTTGGTGCAATGCTCAGTGAATTTTTGTTCCCCACAAAAATTCTCAGCACAGTATAACATTTGTGGTATCTGCTACAAAGGAGAAAATCATCAGCAAAGTACCAGCCATATCATGGTGAGAAAGTAAATAGATTGAAAAATTTATTTTATTAGCAGTAATGTTTTAATTTGGAATCATGTGCCTGGGATGATATAATATGGGAAACTTCTGTACACATAAATTCTGCACTTGAACAGTAGATAACTGGAAGTTCATGTTGACAATAAAGAAAAAATAAAACATGATTTGCTTATCCTACCATGAAAAAGTAAATATTTCCCTGCAACTACGGTCATAAATTATTGAAAATGTATGAAGTGATCTGACACCAAAAAGCAGCTTTCCTGCAGAACATTACAGATCCAGCAAAGTCAGCTTCTCCAACACTGTCACTTTCTTCTCAAGTAATTCACACGAAGTGCAAGTCTGGGATAATATCAAAACCAGTGTGTTTCCATTTCCTGATATCTGAAATAATAGTTAATTGTGTCAAGGTGCTTACTGCTTATCTAGTATTGATCCTGCTATACAATATCAAGGATAGTTGATTTTCTCAGTTAATCTCTAATTTTACTTTTAAAATACTGCACAACATTTCAAATATTAAAGTGACTCTACAATACTTAAAAATACAATTTTATTGTAGTAAGACGAGAAACGGGATATAATGATTACAAATCCAATCACAAATGATTGTATTGAGTCTTGTGTATTTCTACTGAAACTTATTAAAAATAAAATAAAATAAAAAGGTTTCTGGCATAGTTCTTCACCACAGCAGTGCCTTTACACCAGTTGTAGAGGAACACAGATTGCTTTAGTTACTAAAATGCCAAATATGTTGAATCTTCTTTTTAATCTCACATTTTCAAAATCATTCTCAAACAGAGCCTCTTGGCTGAAATGATAACTAAAATCAGAGTATCCATTTCAGTAGTCTACATTATCACACATTGTGTCACGTGGCAGCATTGCAAAGATATTCTCACACTAGTCATTTATGACTGTAAACTTTGATTCATCCCTTTACATTCAGGAACATATATATTGGAAGAATGACAAGATGAAGAGCACTCTTTTGCACTGTATTACAGTTGAGCTGGAATCATAAAGCAGAATATCCTGAAGTTTTAGGTCAGTTTTCCAAAATCACAGAACTGTCTACAGAATCTCTCCTTAAAGGGCTTTGCTCAATAGTCCTACCAGAAGCAACACTCCCAGATTTTAATACTGTCAGAAATCCAAAGCTTTTCTACATTGTGCTCATGATACTCAATCCTTCATGTCTGCCTTTATGACCAAAAATTTCTACTCTAGTCTTTGAGGCTCTGGTTCAGGCTCAAAGTAGATTGTTCAAATTTACCGTAATGTGTCACAGAGAAGTTTTACGTTTGTCTTGGTCTCCTTTCTCTCCTCAGCCTAAAATATTTCAGATGTATTTGTTCCATATTAAAAACAAACAAACAAACAAAAAATAATAATAAAATTTTGCATAGGCACACTCCACACAGCAAAAACTCTACCATGTAAGCAGTGATGGATGGAGAGCAGCTTGGCATGGTCACAGGAACTACCTACAGGATGGTTCTTACACCACTCAGAAGAGTATTTTACTGTTATCTGCCAAACCACCATCTCCCCAGTATCCCAGTGGGATGCCGAACACTGGCATTCACAGAGCAACACCTCAAAGTATTTTACATACATTTTTGTTCCCCATGTTTCAAGTGTCATCTTCTGGGTTTTTTCTCCCTTTTATTGCAAAGACACAAACAATGCTGGTTGGGTTTTGTTGTTGTTGTGGCTGGGGGTTTTGGGGGGATGTGGTGGTGTGTTTTTTGAGTTTTGGGGTGTTGATATTTTAAAATATCATGTTGTTTCCTCAAAGTTCAGTGCTTCCAACTGCTTATTCCTCACTGTTTACAACATTATTAACACTTCTTTACAATTTCCACAGCAACCAGTATGATCTCAGAGGGCTATGACTTCAAATGGAAAATAAGCACCATAAATTAATGCAGATGTCACCTGTTACAAACAATAATAAGACAAAAGGAAAGAGAAACTGTCTTATGTGAAACAGCAGTGTCAGAATACATGTCAAAGCTTTTTCATGAAATAGCACTTCATTCTTCTTACAATAAACATGTCAGCTCAGCACAGAAAGCTTCCAGCTGAGCCTGACACTCAACACCCGTAAGTCAGATTGCATAGTAGATGTTAAATAAAATCCATTAAGACCAATTAGATTCTATGGAAGAAAAAAAAATAGTAACAGCATGCACAAGCATTCCTGCATTATGCAACAGTACGGAGAGATACAGTAAACCACAAAAAAAAAGCTTTAAAATGTAAATCACACTTTGTTCACATAGAGGTCAACTAACAGAAGGTATGTTACATTGCCTGCAGCCATGTGAAACAAGGTCTCCTCCTTTCTGGTCTCCTGTCTCCAGTTAAAAGCTTGTTCTGTGAAGACCATCACCTATTTAACACCAACAGGCAATTGATCAGTGGTCCTCTATAGCAGCTTGAAACTAAGCAGCAAAAGAGTTTGAGCCTCTTTCCCAAAATGCATATGCATTTCACATCGTATTAGTGAATTCAAGTCATCCTCACATGTACTAAGGGGAGAGTTTCAATAGCATGGAGCCAAGCTATCAAGGGGAGGAAAAAAGAGAAAAACAAAATTAAAAAGGTGAATTTTAAAGTTTGTGATATTTATCTGGTAGAGCCTTTTACTACCACACAAAAATTTACTCATTTTATTGACCATTAAGAGACAGGATTTGTCATGGACACACAAAGCAAATCTGTGGGCACTTTTCAGAACCAAGTCACCAATGCAAGATGCAAGTTAAATTCTGGCCATGCAATAACTGTGCAGGCAAATGAAGCTGTCACTGCATACACGATAGTTTGCAGACCACTGGGAGCAAAGAACCTAATGGTTTTTATAGGAATTACACATACTAAGGAAAAGTCAGTCTCAGTACTTGTCAGGACATGTTGCCCAAGGCTGAAGCATTATTTACTGGTAAGAAGTATCAAACAACATCTGGTTCTTCAGAATTAGTCTTCAATAACTAATTAAGCCATTCATAAGTTAATTAAATATCTATATATGTATATATAGTATCTGAGGTGAGTTTTATCTACCAGAATGTCTAAGAATATAAAATAATATGCACTTTTTAAAAAAAAAACAGAACAGTGATAGTTGGTCATTTCAACTCAAAATACCTACTGGAATTTGGGATATACTAGAAACAGACCTGAAATCTGTTCCACAAACCACAGATTAAATCTTTGGCCTCCAAACATTCCTTAGTAGCTCTCAGTAAGAAACTCATTCAGCTCCTCATGACATAAGGATCGGGTGGAATGTTTACACATCCTCATATATTTTTGCAATCACTCTGCTATCTGCCATTACTAGAAAACAGAAATGTCCACAAGTCATCCAGAGAAATTGTGGAAGAGAAACTTGTGTGGCTGCTATAGAATTGTAGACCAAGAACTAATACTGTCCCTGGTTGCAGGTGCTTGTGCTATGAATAACAAAACCAAATGCATCTAGGGATTTTTCCAGTGGAACATAGGCTGCGTTTATTCTCCACTAGCAATGAATTTTCAGGCCCTGGCCAAAACCAGAATAAAGTTCCCAGACTTTCTTGTCTTGATACTTTTGTCTGTAAGGCACAGTCCAGGGTTGGACATTGTCCATGAGAGCTCTTGAAACCTGCAGCCTCCCAGCCAAACCTGCTTCCCTTCTAGGGTTCTTGGGGACACATGGCAAGGAATAAATTGAAAAGTGACTGCTTTCCTCATTGTGTACTAAGCTCTATATCCGAGTGAGGAAGGAATACATCCTCATTAATGCTATTGGAGAACTGATAACCAACCCTGACCACTCTTCCCACCCCTGATTCAAGAGCACTAAGGCTTCCAAGGTCTGCCCTCCCTTCAATGTATTGGTACAGCACCAGTCTGGCAAAGCAACAGCAAACACCCAGGGCATTTAACAATAATAAAGTATTGTTTATCAACAGTATCCATCAATTGGACATGTAGTCAGTTTAAAAGCAAACAAAAACAAAGCCAAAAAAGCCGCAAAGCATTAGTTCAGGCATTGTGATTTGCTTTTTTATCTTCCCACTTTGGCAATTTTTTTAAAGTTTTCCCTCCTTGTTGCTATATTTTAGAAAAATCTATCCAATCATACAAAACTGTATAAAATGGTTTTTAAAAAAAAAGGCTGCTAAATGATAGCAAGCAACCAAAATAAAAATGCGCTTCCCAATTTTTCAGCTTACTTCTATCTCAACGATTTTTTCCTTAGAAGTTAAAAAAAAAGTCAAACACACAAAACAGAAAACTGTAAATTTTCAGTTAACTGCATCAATTTAAGTAATTAACTGTTTTAGTTTTCACAATGTAAACTGCAAGACTAAAAATTAAAACAAAAATCATCATGTACAACATCCAATTCATCCCTGGCGTTATTCCATGTAAATCAGTGGTATTACACCAGGGATTAATTTGGAACGCTGATCTGAATTGGAGCACTGTTCTATACAGCAATCTCATCATAACACTCACACAAAAAAACAAACCCAAAACATTATGAGCATCACAAATGCACACAAATTATTATGTACCTACAAATCTATTTCTGAGTAAACAGAACTGACTATTTCATAGCCTTGATAACAATAAGGACTTTCTAACATTTAGAAAATCAGTATGTCCATTTTTTCTCATAAAGGAGATCTAATAGTCATGTAAAATACTTGATAAAAAAAAATCCACCCAGAAGAATGTAAATCTCCTTTACAACTCAGTTTTTACATATCCTAATGAAAAACTGCAAGTGGTAGGTTATGCAATGAATCTTAAAGAAGTGTTTCAATATAGTTTTGAAGATTGAAGTACTTAAGTCTTCTCAGTAAAGGGTGCTTGCCACCTATGTAATATACAGCAATGTAAATGATTAGTTTCTCCTTTGAGTAGAAAACCATTCACATCTCCTTGGTCTATCAAATACCATGTCCAAGTCCAGTTTTGCAAGAAAAGAGGTTGCTTCTGTTTAGCTGCCCTACTGGTAAAGTTAAGGGGCTGCATCCTCCACCTCACCACAGGGGCGGGCAGATGTTCTACCAAAACATCCTTCCTCTGCGCAGAGAGTGCAGGACCACACAGAAGCAGGATAAGAAAGAAGTGAATGGAAGACACCTCTCTCTTCTACAGTGTTACTCCACTCTTATACACATCTGTAATGCTTAAGACTGTCCCCACTTTTCAAAGACAAATCTTTGCCTGGGACTGGTGTTCACCATCCACCTGCCGTTTCATTACCCAAAACCACTGCCCCGCCAGTCCCCTACATAGCGCTACAACATTTGCTAGACTGAAACACATTTGTCATCGCTCGATTTTCCTATTTGCATCTGAAACCTTTAAGGCTACCCAAAACCAGCTAGCGAAGTTGCTTAGGAGATGTGT
>VWZY01000402.1:304643-317212 GCA_013399075.1 Chloroceryle aenea | reverse complement strand
TGAAAGAGAATAGGTTTAGATTGAACTTAAGGAACAAAGTTTTTACAATGAGGAAGGTGAAACCCTGGAACAGGTTGCCCAGAAGCTCCATCATTGGAAGTGGCCAAGGTCAGGTTGGACAGGGCTTTGAGCAACCTGTCCAAGTGAAAGATCATTGGACTAGATGATGTTTAGAAGTCCCTTCCAACCCAACCCCTTCTGTGATAGTTTGAAGGGTGCTGAGTGCCTCACTAAATTCTTATGTGAACCATCATTGTTTTGTTACGGTGGATTGCTTGAAGACTGTATCCCTTGAATAGTGATTGAAGAGGATGAACTAATTTTCCAGAAACTCGGTATGATTCACTCTTTGTACTTATGGCTCAAGTACAAGAGTAATTGCATGTGTTGTTACTTCTTTCACTGCGAAAGAACAAAAGTCAATTTTCTTTTAATTTCCATTCCATGACAGCTTGAACTGATCTGTATCAGGGCAGATGTGTTGTTACTCACCGTCTCCTCCAAATTACCCCCTTCCTTGTACCACTGCTTGTATCACCAGAGCCTGTGGTTAAGCATAGAGGCAGAAACCTTGTCACTAATGCACTCCAGGGCTCAGTTTCTGATGGGGTAGCTGGGACACCTTTTCACCACAAAAGCATAAGGAAGGACTGGAAACGTGGCTGAGACACAGTATACCAAAAAGCAATAGGCATGTTATTTGTTGCAACACTAAACATTTATATTTAAAGATTAATTCTACTTTTTTTTTTTCTTTCTTTCTTTTTTCTTTTTCTTAAACAAAGATGATTCTTCCTGGCATAAATTAATGTCCAGTTTAAACCAAATGCCCTTTCCTAAGATTACAAAATAGGTTCATATACATTGTTCAGACAACTAGTTCTGGGTAAAACAGAATTAATTTACCAAGTTCAGAGAAGTGCAGCAGTACAGGTAGTCCTGCAGAGGCTAAACTCCAGATGTGCTTGGAATGCCTCTTTTCAAATATCCCTGTTAACCCTTTGCGATAAAATACTTCCATGTTTTACAGCTTCCCAGAGTACATTTGAAAAAGGCAACACAAAGCTTTTGAAAGAAATGACACAATCCAGTCTTTGCAAGTGATTCAAAATGTGGCTACCAACAAATCCCTCAAATACTCTGCTAGGCCCTTCCTGAAATTTTTTTTGCTTTTAGTTGCTTTTAAACCTTATAAAGCCCCTTGGTCAACAGCCAAACAGGGGATTATTGGTGGCTTCCTAAGTACTGGAAAAGTAGTAAATTTCTTGGCTACTAATACATAGTAGGAATCACCTCCCAGTAATAGCTATTAGAGAATGCAGAAATAGCATACCCAGATCTACATATAGTACAAATGAGATTCATTTAATTTCAGGGGCCTAGAAGTTAGGTGCTGGTGCTCAGCAAGCTACCTCAGCTCCCCTTCTAGGTAATGGAAATCTCCATTACCTTTCACCCTTTCACCTTGAAGCCTTTCACCCCAGGTAGCCTTGACAGGTGGAAGAAATCAGCTCTTCTGACTCTTTTAATGCTTTACTGTCTTTTATTTCATAAAAAAGTTCATCCTTTTCTGCAAACACTCTGGATAATTTGACTTGCATATTATTGGAGTCTCAGGTAAATTTGTTAACATAGCACACACTCAGACAAGACAGAGTTCACCATCTCTACTAGGCAATCTGCTCGAGTAACAACTGCTTGGTCATCACACAAATGAGCATTTGGCTCCCTGGTAGGGAAATTATCTCCAGGACTATAAAAGGTTATGAGATAAGATCCAGCAAGTCACCTAGACATCTGCAGTTTTCATGCAGCAATGCCTTAGATGCCTAACACCTGAAATTCAGAATTTCGAAGCTGCATTTCTCAGGTGATTTGCACAGGAAAACTTCAAATAGGTTAGACAGAAGATCAAGGAACTGTGTAAGGATAACCAGAAGGGAATACAGGAGTACAGGATATGTCTTACGCCTTGACTCATCTTCCTGTACACTTGAGACTGTAGTAAGGCATATCTCTCTGCCTGGGACTGACAGTCACCAGCCTTCTGGCATATTAGGAAGAACTGAGCAGAGCACATCATTTCACTCAGGGTCCATCTCTTGGGGCTCCCTTTTACGTGAGTCATTCTGCCTCCCTCTTCTTCCTACTCTGAGCATTGACAAACACTTTTTACCTCCAGGTACCTTGTCATTTCAATGTAGTCATCATTCTTGACCCAATACTGATCCTAACACATGTGTGTAGGGTTATGGGCAATTCTTATGGCTTAAGTAGAGAAAAGCCACTTCTTAGTCAGAGGCTTTGTAGTTGGATTGTTATAACATTGTCGTTCAACAATTATTGAAATTGCTGTCACTGGAAAGGAATCCTGTGAAAGAGGAATAAAAAAGAGGTGCTTGATTTTATGGAGCTCATCAACTGTACCTGTGGTTAGAGGTGGCTGGAAGAAGAAAGACTAGAAATATAAAGACTATATAAGATTTAGTGTGGAAAATAATTCTTATGTAGTTGTATGTAGTATTATGTGACACCATTAACAGAGGGAAAAATGTTAATTTTACAGATGGATTTTTTAAATGAGGAGAGATGGGAGCAAGAAACATTTTAAATAGCTCTTTCAGTACATAATATCAAATGTTCATAAAATTTCATGAGGATAAGATTTACCTACAGCTACAGCTATAAGACAACCTACTGCTGCAAGCACTCCCAGCACAAAATACGGGAAAAATAGTTTAGCACAGGTAACTTCACTTGCTATTGATTTTGCTTATGCTTTCTAGGTCACAATATTGTGTTGATCTCTGTGCCATTTGTGGACAGTGATGTGTGTTTTAAAATTGTCAACAGTTTGTAAGGCAAAGTGCCTCTTTTGCTTGCTTTCTACCAAATCCCTATAAATGCAGCAGAAGTAAAGAGCCTAGCAAGAACAACAGAGGCACCCACCAGACAGGCTTTACACCACACTACAGAATAATTTACAGTACAGTGTGTAACTGTATGAACACCCTATTTGTGATTTTATGTCTGCTCCTTGCATAGCTGACCAAGACCTATTGTTTATTTCTTCATGAATCTTTTTGTCAGCTTTGAACCAATAGACACTGCAGTGTTGTCTGGAGAAGATGCAGACAATTCCAGGCATTTTCCTCTGATCTCGTTGTCCAATTTTTGCTTCAATTGAGTTGGCTACCATTGCTGATCAAATGCAAATATGTGGGCTACAGCATAATTACATATTATTTCTTTGTCATTTGTCAGTCCCATTTCCTCTGGCACACCAGAATGTTTCTGGAAAGGTGTAGACAGTAATGAAGCTACTTCTTATTAGAGGCAAATCATCTGAACCCTCTGTTACATCACTTTGTGTTTTATGTAGTCTCAGTGACACATGACTGCAATGCTCCCATTTGTATCTAGTAGGAGATTACATCCACATGTGCTACATTGAAATGGAAGTGCCGTACCTTCATTACATTTTGAGATTACATATCCCTGCTTTAGATGAGGACAGTTACAACTAATTGCATATTTTCTTTCCCCTCTGAAAATGGGTGACCTTCCAGACCATTTCAGGATGAGAAAGCTATTACAGTGCTGTTGCAGACATAAATTTACACGAGTGATTGTGTTGCTCATTACACGACATGTAGACTAAGCATCCAAGTCCGTGTGCCTCTTTTCCATAAAATTTCTGTGTTTCACATATGTAGGGTTCTCACAGGATCATTTGTCCAAGTAGAAAACACCTCATTCTTAGTTTTTAAGCTGTCTGAAAAATAAAGATGTGTGAGTGCTCACTGTCTTACCATGGCTGAAGGTGATCTGTAGGCATGTTGCTCAGCCCAAGAACCACTAGTGGTCCATGAGACATCAGAAGACACTGAGTCTTGACAAAAGCTGTGTTTCTCACTCTAATGAAGAAGTTCTGTTGTTTATAAAACTAAAAATGAATGTTATTGCAAAGAGTTTTGCTTGCTTCACTCCCACAGCTGTGAAGCAGTATGGTGACACATGGCAGTCCCTGGGTATTTTTCACCAGAAAGTCCAGATGGATGTTGATTTAGGAAGAAAAAAACCAAACCAAAAACCTGCTGATCCAGTTCCATCCAAGCCTGTGGGGTTGTGTCCATTCTTTACCTCTACGGTACTTTGTGTGGATGAAGCAGTCATTCTCAACAGCCTGAGAGCTACACAGCCATGTGTCTATCTGCAGCCTGGACAATTTGGCTGCATTAAGGAGCATGTAATCCTACAGTATCCCTCACAGTTTCTCTTTCTTTTCCTGTCACACTTGCTTGTTCACCTAGCTAGCGGTTACCCAACCTCTGGTTTTCTCTAGCCCCATAATTATGCCTTTTGAGCTGACATTATGTTGACCTGTGAACCAGATCTTCCTGGGGTTTTTAGGTAATTTTTCAAATATCCATATTCTTCTTAGCTCTACAGCCATATGTGTAAATTAGAAGAGGCTAAATCAGGACGATCCAGATGGGCTCAGATGGCCAAGACACAGAGAATAACCCAGATCTGCAGCTGGTGACATAGTAACATGGAGCTGTAAACCCACATCAACTGAACTCACCAGTAGAGATCCACAGAGGAGACCAAATTAAAAGCATGCCATCCTCCAGTGAAATCAAACAAGACCACACACAACACTGGGGGATCACACACACACATAGGATCCACTTTAAATCTAAAAACATGCTCATACACAAAGACAAGGAATTTATCTTAACAGATAAGAGTCTGATGTGGTGGTTTTTTTGTTTGTTTGATTGATTTTTTTTGTTTAATTCCTGGAAGGGTCAGATACCACATGTCTCTACAGGAAGACACCAAAATGAAGAAAACAACCCACAGTTGCTTCTTACTGATTCTCCTTTTAATTGTAAGTATGAGAAAACTGAACTGCTCATGACACCTGCCAAATTTAAGCCTGTGATGATCAGAAAAGTGTAGTGAGTACTGAGTTGTGTATGTTATACTGAACAGGTGAAGTAATGAGTTCCCTTACTGATAAATTTCAAAAAAAGTTTAATAAAATTTCTAAATAGGATATCTCATAAAAGTTTGAACTTGAAACCATTGTTTCTTGGTGAGATAGAATTGCAGGTCTGAAAAAGGTAATGCATATGATTTTTCATTTCTGTGTTTACAGACTACAACATATAAGTGACATGGAAACTTATGTTTGAAAACTTCCTTAACATTTTTGTGTGAGACTTTGACATAAATAATTGTGGATTTTCACTGTTCATAGTTACTCTGCTATTAGGAAAGCAATTGAAATGGAAATTAACAGTATAAAGTTTCGTTTTTCAGCTAAAATGCTATTTTCAACTGTTTAATGTCAATATTACAGTTATTTCAATGTATGCAACATGATTGGGTAACTGTTGTTCTAAATATGTAGTAAATTAATTTCTACCTAAATACCTAAGTTGAATGCTTTCTCTGATCTCTATTTGTGAAACCTTCCATTATTAGCAATTATCATAAAATTGTCGACATTACAGGTAGTCAGAAATAAGAATTCTGCCCAAAGCCTCAGTTATAGAACCATCAGAATATGTCTGAATGATGCTACTGGGAACAAGCACCCCTGTACCTTGTTCTGATATAACCTGCATGCGGGATGACACCTTATTCCACAACTAACTGTTTATCTCTGTGTTCCTGAAGAAGGCTTTCTTGTTCTTGCATTTTGTTGGTTATCTCCTCAAGGCCTTCTGCTTCTCATGTTCTATTCCAACACCTAAATGTGCACCCATTTGTGCACAACTCCCCATCAACTCCCAGCCTTTCTAGGTATAAATTGTATAAATGGGGCTAGAAGACAATGTTGGCAACAGTAGAGACTGCTTTCCCTAGTTGGTTGGCCTGTGTCCCTCCTCTTTTCTCAGACTAGCATAATTTGCCCACAGTGCTGTTTACGACTTAAATTTTTATGGATAAAAAGGAGGAAAATAAAGTGGAGAACAGTAAGAGAATAATGGATAGAAGGAGGTTAAAAGAAAATTACATGAGATCATGAAGAACCCAGGAGAAGAGCAAAGAACACCTCACTTTGTTAAAATTCCTAGTTCAGGATTAGGACCCTCAACCAATGAAGAACTTGAGAGCAGGAGGAAGAACAGAGGAGAGTTAGTAACATTTCTGCTAACTCAGTCTCAAGAGAATTTGTCCAGAATTAGAAAATGATGAGGAATCATCCCTGTGCTTGGCAGAAGTCTTGGTCCTTGAGGTATTTTGGAGTATTCTGGTATTTGTGACCTTTTGTGACTGTTCCATGTAACCCTGTGAGGGACACATATAGCAATGCACTAGCTGGGAAATCCTCCACAGTCAGAGGTGCCTCTAACAAAACAACCTGAGAGAGACCACCTTCCTTCTGGGTTTGATTCCCAGCTGATCTGCATAGTCTGACAGAGGCCTTGGCAAAGAACAGCAATTCTTCCTATAATAGGCCAATACCAACTGGAGGAACAGTTCCAGACTATATTTCTTCCCCAGTCAAGTGACAGCACAGTAAATAATCTGATAACTAATATTGCCAACAGCATTTCTCTGAGTATCTGAGGTGCTGTAACCTACAGCATGCATATGCAGGTCAACCCTTAAAGACTGGGCTGATTCTTGCCATTTTTGGCAAATCTTTTCAGTCTCTCACCTGTGGTAGCATCTGTGCAACATTAGTTCTGTGCTCACTCCTGCAGTACTCCAGGGACAGGAATTTTTTAAGTGAGATCTGCACCTCCTTCCTTTTGGATGTCTTTGCACCAAGAGGGCTTTTCAACTTCTGACCTCAATGGATAACTTAAGCACACACTTCTTTACATTTTCACCGTTCAAATCTCTATATTCCTCCCTTCCCCACTGCAGTGGCTACACTGTGATCTACTTAGACACTTTGTAGATTAATTTATCTTCTGGTAAGGGAGAAGTCATGGTCATAGAATTAGACCATGAACAAGCTCTGTTTCCTTGCTGACATTTGCCAGAACACTGCTGTTAGATCAAAAAAAAATAAAATAATTTTTGCATCACTCATTTTTCAAAATATTTCCCTACCTGGAGCTGATATAAAATGACCACTCTTAGACATTTTATTTGTGGCCTGTAATGAGGAAAGCTTGCCTTTCTTTCTTTTCCAAAAAGACTGTTCCCATGCTGTTATTTCTTTTAATCACTCCATGGTTCTCAGAACCATGAGGCCTTGAGACCTACCTGTCAGACACTGTTTGAGGTTAAGGAGGATATAGCAATTAAAGTGATTTGTGATGAAGGGGTGATCTCCCAGTCTTTTTCTCTACTCACTCCACAAACTATCCTCCAGATCTTTCTGTTTTGATGGTTTTGATATCTTCTTGTCATCCTCTTGTCTGTGTCCTGCACTCCCAGCTGGTGACTGCAAGCTGTTGCAGAGTGACATAATCTATTGAGGTCCTTTGCCTTCTCTTCGGGGCTCCAGTCTCTCTACTTATGCCAGATGTCCCACTGTAGGTGCCAGTCCCCATGTGGTGGTCACCACTATTGAGAAGGGCATGTTTTTCACCTGAAATCTTTTCTTGGAGTAGCTGTGATTCCCTAACACACTCTCAGAGTTGGAGCACTCTCTGCTCTGTGTAATAACAGTGCTTTGCAGAAGATTTCCTCAGTTTCATCCCATATCTCTCCTTGAATATTTTGTCATAGACCCTGGTTGCATGGTCTCCATAGACACTTCTTTCACAGTTTTCTTTAGGCTGGTCACCAAGGTGTTTTGGTACCTTCTCATAGAAACAATCTCTCTTATGCATGTCATTTTTTGCATGAAGAAATAGTACTTTACTCTTCTGAGTACAGATCCATAACTTACCTTCTCCAAACAGAAACTGAAGAACTAGTTGCTCCAAAACCTAATTTAGAAATAAAACTAATTCCTCATTGGCTTCCTTTTTGGTGGTTTCCTTTGCTTTTAGATGCATGATAATGCATCACCAGATAGTCCTCTATGATTTAAAGTGAATTCCATTACAAAATGTAACTGTCCATTATTTCTTAGTTCTCTTTATTCCTGGTGCTCTCTAGCTTTTGGTGATTATTGAGAGCCACAGAATGTGACTGAGATTTGTTTCTTAAGTACGTAAGTCCCTGTGCACTGGAGCAATTAATTCATCTCCTCAGTGCACGTTTCTCTCCAGAAGAAAGATGGAGCATCAGCACACTATGTCCAGGGGCATCAAACTGCAGAGAATGAGGAGGAGGTAATAAGCTTGGGTCTCTTCTCTGTGTGACTGATCAATTTTGCCAGACATTGAGAAAAGAGTTCTATTCACTGCATGATTTTGTCAAGCAAGGATTGTCATCTGATGCCTACAAATGGTAGTTTGGTTTTGTCCTGTAAATGAAGCTTGATGAAATATTTTTTTCTCACATATTCCAATTTTATTGTCCTTAGCCAACCACACAGTGCACAGTAAGGACAAAATGGATGCTGCAGTTTTATGCCCATGCTATTATTCAGTTAGGTCCACTAGACCAAGATTGCATTTGAAAATAAGTTAATTTTGAGTAAAAAAAAATTGTGCAAGTTTATTAAGTCAAAATCTATCAAACTGTTACCAAGCCTCAATCACTAAGCTATACACAGTTTGGTACATCATGTCATCTCCTGAATGGCTTGTGAATAATTCCCACTTACAAAATGTGGAAAATTAATTCTGTAAAAGCCTAAATGTAATTTTCAGTAACCACACAAACTAGTGTGTTTTGGAACACGGCTGCAGTAGGTTGAAGTCTAGAGAAGCCAATTAGTAAAACATTTACCACCATGATGAAGAGAACACTCACAGCAAGCCCACTGGATCCTCACAGCTGGGAGTGCAATATGCATGGGTGGGTGGTGCAGCTGTGTACTGCCCTGGGCTCCTCCCAGCTCAGCAGTTCTCACAAGTCTCTGAAATTCCTGTCTCTTCAGGTACTGTAAGTACAAGTCTTTTCCTGCTTCAACAGCAGCTCTTTCAGCATCTGGTCCAGAGCAGATCTCACCTTTCAGTTACCCAGAAGTGCTGCTGAAGACCTGTCACAGACTCCTTTGGCATGCTTCATCAGAGCCTTGCTTGATGTTAGGCACTGCTGGGAGCCCAGGGGCTTCCCCAGTCTTGGATAATGAGATGCCCCTGGGTCTCATCACCTGAGACCATGCCTTTGAAAGCTGTTGTTCTGAAGTGCACATTTCCCTTTGTAAGGATGGGTTGCTTCAAGCTGTGATGAAGTGGACTTGCAAGTTCTGGAGCTCTTCTCACACAAGGAAAACTCAGGAAAGCAAGCTGTTGATGATTTAAGGTGGTGAGATTTAGTGTGAGAATTTGAGACTCAAGCTGCTCCTGATTTCCCAAGAGGGAGAGGAATGCCATATTCTGTTATATTCACCCAGTTTCAGGGGTGATGAGGCCTTTTAGTCTCATTTTTGCTTTTTAAAGGAATAAGCATGTTGTTATGCAGCTCATTGCCCTAAAGAGGTCTCTTGCAAAATGATAATCAGAGCTGCAATCAAAATCCCATGAAGTATTCTGCAGCCTTCCTTTAAGCCTACAGTTTGCTTCAGGGTACTCAGGAGTAAAGCTTCATCCAGTGAGCAAATCCCGCAGCAATGGAAAAGAACTGTAAGGTGTGTGAGTTGGAAGAAAAATATTTAGGGATGCTTGCTCATCATGGCCAATATTTTGTGGTGAAAAAAAAAAAAAAAGCAATTTCATGTTTTCTTTATCTAGGTTCTTTCTTGCAGAAATGGACACAGTCTTGCACGGACTAATAGCAGGTGTCTGTTTTACAGAAACCAGGGCACTATTTGTTATTTCCATGTAGTTTAATAATGAAGCCAAATTGCTTTTCCAGATTCCTTTATTAATTCTAGGTATAAAGTGAACTTCATCATTCCCAGCACCCTGTTTTTTCTCTTTGCAGTGATAATTCATTTTCTTATAACAGTCATTTGTCAGGTGGTGGCTTGGTGGTCGTATGTATGACGTCATTTACTTGAACTTTTAGGAGTGACATCATATGTACGGCTGCTAAACTGCTGCATGGGACATCACTTAAATAATTTTCTTCTGAAGAAATCATACCAATCACTTTCAGGCTATGAACACACCCTGATTATTAAGTTGTGAAATATTTATTTCTCTTCAATAAAGAATATTTATAAATGAACAAGGCATTCCTTTATTGTATCAATGTTATTTATATTTCCATCTGAAGTAACTGATGGATGGGAAGGGTTTTATTATGTAGTAGTGGACTCTGAACATTCAGAATTTGTTCAAGACTGTAGGTAGTAACCAGTTGAAAATTATTTATTGGCTTTTTTATGTTGTAAACATGTGTTTTAAAGCTTAATACCTAAAATACTTAGATATAATAATTAAAATGTAGTAGCAGAGGTGATTCCCAATCATTAGTTCTATGAGAGCACACAGACTCGTGTGTGCACTCCCAGCACCTCCCATTAGCATGAAACACACTAAGCTTTCCTACTCAGGTAGCCATGCCCAAGCTCCTGCTACTTCTGATAAGAGTGTAATGGCCCAGACAAAGACTAACTTTGAAAATCCGAGCCTTTGTATTAGGTAAATAATAATAATAAAAAAAACCCAGATAATTTAAGAGACAAGTGTAATCTGGTATTATTGTTCCAGTTTCTATCCAAACTTGCTTTAAATTTGCTGTAGGCCACCAAGTGATTTCCTCTGATGAAGTAATTTCCATTGAGCTTCAGTCATATCCATATTTTTAATCTCTCTGAATGAATTACTGGCCCAAATGTGGCAACATAAATTTTGCTAGCAATTCCAGCATGATTGCCTTGTGCAGAGATAGTAGAATGGGCAGTCCTTCTGCTTACATGGATGAGCATTTTAAGTCATTTTCTGCCCAAGCCTTGACATTTCACTTATCCACCACCACAGGTACTCTCTGCCTCCAAGTATTAAAAGGTTCTGATTAACCTGTACCTAACAAGAGCTGACTTCTTCAGGAATAGGTTTAATCCCTTACATACAGCAAGTTATGAAACTGACCTTAAAGAGTAACTTATCTTTGGTCTCTGAATTGTTCTTACCCCTCAAAATCATCATCCCTAGTTACAAACTGTTACATCTTCACCAGTTAAAAGAAGATGGAGCATTCCTTTTCTGATGCCATATCTCACATTCATCTTACATGTTTCTGTACTGTGCAATCTTCTGGGAATGGTCCATCCTTTTAAAAATGGTGTCTAAATGAGACTCCAAAAAACTTAGAATGGGGGCAAGATGTTCTGAAGCACTGAACACTTTTTACAGTTTCTGTCTGTGTAGATGGTATTTGCCAACTGCTTCGCATCTGTGTTGTGCTTTATTTTGTACAGACAAAGCAAATGAAACTTCAACAGTATTTGTGGCCAGCAACATAGGTCTTTCTGTTCTCTTGACAGTGATTTTGGACTTGTTTGGTCAAAACAGATGTGAAGAACAGAATATCTTGTTCCTAGAAGAAAATAAGAAACATTTTTTCAGGACAAAGAAAATTGGTAATGTTTTTTAAGCATAACTAGATGGTTATGCTTTCAAAACATGAGTGTGTTCCCAAACTGGCCCAGAGTAACAGAGGAATTGTCACAGAGGTGATTCCACAGAACTCCCCTAGCTTTCTTTGATGATACTGTTACTCCTCTGTTGAATGCAAACAGCTTGGAATGGAGGTATTATTCAAAATAAGAATGGAAAATATAATAATAATAGAGTATCTATGAATCACTTCAGAGAAGTGCCAAAGCCTGTGGGTGATACGTGAACATGAACAGCTAAGACAGACCTGAGGATACCTGAAGAACCTCATCTGCACTTTCCTACACTACATGCTGGATTTAAAATATTACTTGTTGGGGGGTTTTTAATGATCCTCATGGAGTCCAGCTACTCCCATTCATATTTTCATAAGTGAGTGATCTGTGATGTTTGCCTTTGCTTCTGTATTTCTTGTTCTGGCTTTCTAGATGCAGAATTTTTCACTTGGATGGCCAGCTGAAATGCTCCAAATGGCTTCACTGTCCAAGTATATCTTTGTATGTGTGTGTATACATATACATAAATTTTATATAAAATGTGATGTGCAGTAAAAAAAAGGGAAGCAAAAATGTAAGAAGTAAGCTGATGTTTGAACTTTCAAAACTGTCATGGTTTTAGTATGAACAAATAGAAGTGCTTGCTTTAATGATGTGTGCTAGTATTTGCTGCTAAAAACGTCAAGTTTGTGTGTTTATGAGAGTCACAAGTTTTGAAGCAGATTGTAAATGACTCTCTATGTGTTTGTGATGGCTTTAGTACTGTTTAATATAGAGAAAAGTAGAGCATCCTACAGGAAAAGTGCCACAGCAGTATTGCATTTGCTTGGGGAAGCGAAGGATCTAGGCTTTTCCTATTACCTTTATGCAGAGAAGTGTCCTGATAGAGGATTAAGGCAGAGCAGAATTAACTAGAGCTCCACACTCTGATTTCCACGCTGTCTCACAGACTTGGGCTGTGCAACAAGGTGGGGGG
>VWZY01000402.1:263122-304482 GCA_013399075.1 Chloroceryle aenea | reverse complement strand
GTGGATGGATGGATGGATGGTGGAAAAAAAAAGATAACTGACGTCTCTACCTGAGATTTTTGCCTTTCAGGGGTACCGATCCTTCCCTTTGCCCTGCAGGCAGCTCAGAGTGGGAGAATTCAGAAGATGCCTCTTGATCAAAGAGGACCCTACTATTCAGACTCTCAGACTCTCTCAGGGTCACTTTGCTTAGGTACTTAGCTAGGAGCAAAGGCCAAGTAGTGAGGTGTAAACTCTCTGCCCTGTGTTTCTATGACCTTAACAGTTGAAGATGCTGAAAGCAGATGATAAAAACTGTGAAGTTCTGAGGCTGTACCACTGAGATATTTTGTGTGGGCAGTCTGAAGAGAAATTGGCAAAAGTCAGCAGAAATACATGGGTGTACCTTTGGGCAGATAGAAAAGATTTTTGCAGATCACTAAGATAAAGCAAAAGATTGTGAAGACTTTGTCAAGTTTTTTATGGTCCTCTGTTTTGCCAAGAAAAAGATCTTGGTTAAAATCTTGAGTTTATAGTGAGGTAAATTAGTAAAAATTCAGCATTTACTTTGCAACCAATATAAGGCCTATCATAATGCTAATCCCATGCAAATAAAACACTTTTGAAACATGCTTAATAGAGATTTCTGATCCTCACATTTTTATTTTATCCTCCTTGTTTATTCACTTGTACTAACATTTTTTCCTTTCTGCACAGAGAATGGTTCCCAGTCTTTCTTCTACTGTAAATTATACTGATCCTACATTAGAGCCCGTAGTAACTGAAAATTCACTCATACGACAGAAGATAATAGATTCACAGTTCAAATGTTATGAGAGAATGAACAGAGCTCCTCCATATAAGAAAAAAGGTAAAAAAATCTGTTTGTGTATTGCCACACTTGCTTACATCACTGTAAACATTTTCGTCTGCATACTAACCCATAGTCTTCCTCAGAGGGCAGTTTCCTTCCTTTAAGCAGTAGTCAAATTCATGGTATGGTAGCATTCTCTTAAGTGCTAAGAAGGAAAAAAGCCTGGAACATGCCCAGGGAATGAACATCTCTTCCTCCTCATGCAGACACTACCCCAGTAATCTATGTTTCTGGCTCAGTGCTTTGCTGCTTGCATAAATCTTGTTCTTGCTTAGAGAATGGCATTCTCCAGAACATTTCATCATCAAGTTCACACAAAGACTTGATTGTAAGCAGTGATCTCTTGAATATAAATGTCTCTCTCTTTGCCATGCTCACTGCTTTGTTTTTCTGTCATTCTTGTACTTACTGATAGCTACCATCCTATGTACCACACATATGTGCCAGGTATTCCATATTCAACAGTCACACTAGAAAGAAGAGGTTTATAAAACAGTGAGTACACATCTTTATTGAATACACATATTGAGATAAATAATAAGGAAAATGACAAATAATAGTGGTGCTACAATGGCACGGTTGGGACTGAGTGTTCCGGTCATTTTTTTTAACAGAACATATGGAAAAAGTTACAAGGGAACTAGAGGAAAACTTTGGAGACATTGTGGGGATTTATGCAAGTAAAGAACAGACATACTGAGGACAAAGTTTAAAGATAAATTGTATTTTAGAATCATGGTTAAAAAAACACAATCTAATAGATGGAGTGGCAATAATACAGGATTTTTTTTGTAGTGGCAATAATGTGGGATTTTTTGTAGCATAAGAACAAAGACAATTTACAGCTCTTTAACACAGTGATTTTACTGGGCTCTGTAAGACTCAAAGAAAAATTAGATGTTAAGATACTCCAGTCTTGATGCAGAAATGTTTTGGAATTAATATAGAGTTTCTCATTGCTTCAAATAGGTTTTAATTTAGGCCAATAATGAGGAAATCCCACAAGTATTTAAACAGGACTATGGAATAGAAAGCATTACATTTTAGACATAAACAAACCTGTAGTTGCTGTGCTTGAGGAGGCAATAATTTACTGCTTGCTCAGATTACTCATTTAGTCTCCAGCTCTATAAATATGTATTTTCTGCATTCATTGATAGTTCCACTGGATTCACCTTTCTTTTGCACTTTGCTCATGTGATTAGTTGCAAAAGGCTGAAGTGTTTATGTCTCATGACATATGAAGTTCCTGCAGTGTTCTCAAGGGCAGCGTTGTCCATGAGGACAGCAGTGGAAGACACACAGCCATCAGACACAGCACAGAAGTTCCTGCATTCCTTTGACAGGTAGATTTAAGTGATGCCATTGCTATTATGTTCCTAGAAATGTGCACTTAATTATTATTAAAACCCAGAAAGACAATAATGGGTGACTAGGAATGATGCCAACAGTACTGAAGTGCATTTTCAACTGAATTACAGGATCCTCACCAGACCTCCAAGGTTTACACTTCATAAGGGGTTGGAAGGGGACAAGGGTCTAAGTCTTTTGGCTTCTAATTTGAAAAAAAAATTATGGGATGAGGGGGTAAATTTCCTTAATGCAAAGGACAACCACAGGGGGATCTCCAGAGAGAAGAAGCCCAACATATGAACTGAAGGGTTATACTGGGTATGCGTTTTTAGCACAAACAGTAGTGGAGTCTAATACTGAAGCTTCCTGGAAAGCCCAGTGTCTGGTAGAACTTTACAGAGCCAGTTAAGATGTTTCTAATCTTTCCTTGGTATTTTAGCAGTCCCTGATGTAGCCTATTTGCAGAATGGCACAAAAGCATTTTAAATCCTTCATAATCCTGGGGCTCAAAGCTAATGGTAAAGAATTGAATGGTATCTCATGCTCCAGATCCAGAGGTGGTTTAATACAGGTGAGCTGTGGCAGCATTACAAGCAGCCATGTGTCAGCAGAGCCAGAGTAATGGACCATGTACAAACATCATTCCCGGTTCATCATATACTTGATTACCTTAAATCCAAAAGAAATAACAAAATGAGCAGCTCAGGGACATGGGAATACCTGACCCTATCCATCCAAAAATATAATACTTCTAGCTGATGATACAACACTATGGTGTTCAACTCTTCCTTTACTATTTTTATTACTTTCCTGCAGTGCTTAAAAACCATATGTCTATATGTGTGTGTTTATCTATATATGTTTGTGTATGTATATAGATATATTTCTGGATGTATGTGTGCATTTATACCCTGTCACTTATCTTGAAAGACACATTCCACAATGTATAGATCAACATCAATGAATTTTTTATTTTTTTTTTCTTAATTAGGCAGGGCAAAGAATTTAAAGCTATAAATTCCTATCAGTCACATTCTGAAGTGTCTTTCAGATACAACTCAAGTTGCAAACATTTTCTACTCTTTTTCTTCTTTGATATTACAAATGATTCCTAAAAGTCTTTGAGATACATCTCAAAGCTTGAAAAGCTTATGAGAATGGCTGAAGGAAAGATAACAACCTGCTCATATGATGGCTGTTTAATTACATGAACAAGTACCATTTAGCTAATGAAGGAAAAGGGTTCATAAAAAAATCTTTTTTGTTAAAGATCTAACCTGGAAAAAAAATAATTTGGAACATTGTATGCTTTCAATCTTTAATCTGATACTATTTTAACTTAAAAAAAAATATTGGTGAAATTTGAACCATTCAGATGTCTTTTTACTGCTTTCTTGCTTCAGTAAGAAAGCTTACCTCTGGATTATTTGAAAAGTATCAGAAGCAATTAGATGCCCAAATTTTATTAACTTTCAATGGTTATTAATTGCTTTCCATATGATTCTTTCAAAAACAACCTACATAGTCATAGCATCAGTTCTGAAACACCCTTGGGACCAGAGCAAAAGAAGGCAAGATCTATCTTCTTACTGTATTTCCTTTTAAACTAATGATCATGATGATAAGTACTTTTTCCCCAACACAAACTGATTTTAAATGGAAAATTGCTAAGAAGTATGGGGGGGGGTTTCAATGTGTTGCTTGAATAAATCCCCACTGAATCAGGAAATCATGTTACAGCAAGGAAACTTGTGGCACAGTCTCTGTGGACCACAGTATTTAATATCTCTGTAATGGGAGTCAAGAATGAGTTCTGTTCTGACCCCTAGTGTGGCCATTGTTTCTGAGGCTGGGAATGGTCCTAGAATAATAGAATCACAGAATCGTTCTGGTTAGAAGAGACCCGTCCAACTGTTAACCCAGCACTGCAAGGTCACCACTAAACATGTCCCTTGGCACCACATCTATATGTCCTTCAAATGCCTCCATGGATCGTGACTCCACCATTTCCCTGAGAAGCCTGTTCCAGGGCTTTACAACCCTTTCAGTGAAGATTTTTTCCCTTGTGTCCAATCTAAAGTTCCCCTGGTACAATTTGAGCCTGTTTCCTCTTGTCCTGTCTCATGCTACTTTGGAGAACAGACCGACCTTCACCTTGCTACAACCTCCTTTCAGGTAGTTGTAGGGACCGAGACAGTCTCCCCTCAGCCTCTTTTTCTCCAGACTAAACAACCCCAGGTCCTCTGTATATAATCACACCCCTAGTCCNAAGGAAACTTGTGGCACAGTCTCTGTGGACCACAGTATTTAATATCTCTGTAATGGGAGTCAAGAATGAGTTCTGTTCTGACCCCTAGTGTGGCCATTGTTTCTGAGGCTGGGAATGGTCCTAGAATAATAGAATCACAGAATCGTTCTGGTTAGAAGAGACCCGTCCAACTGTTAACCCAGCACTGCAAGGTCACCACTAAACATGTCCCTTGGCACCACATCTATATGTCCTTCAAATGCCTCCATGGATCGTGACTCCACCATTTCCCTGAGAAGCCTGTTCCAGGGCTTTACAACCCTTTCAGTGAAGATTTTTTTCCTTGTGTCCAATCTAAAGTTCCCCTGGTACAATTTGAGCCTGTTTCCTCTTGTCCTGTCTCATGCTACTTTGGAGAACAGACCGACCTTCACCTTGCTACAACCTCCTTTCAGGTAGTTGTAGGGACCGAGACAGTCTCCCCTCAGCCTCTTTTTCTCCAGACTAAACAACCCCAGGTCCTCTGTATATAATCACACCCCTAGTCCTGCTGGCCACTCTGATACAAGCCTATTTGCCCTCCTGGCCACCTGGGCATACTGCTGGCTCATATTCAGTCAACTAGAACCTCCAGGTCCTTTTCTGCTGGGCAGCTGTCCAGCCACTCTTCCCCAAGCCTGTAGCATCACATGGAGTTGTTGTGACTCAAGTGTGACCTGGTCCTTGCAGGGAACACAGCCTCAACAGTGCTGCTTTCCCAGAAGGGGCACAATGAGGATTGGATCACAGCATGCCTTCTCAGACAACATCAGCAGGCAGAGTTCACCTTTTACAAATCAATCTTTCACCTGCTTCATTGGATCTATAGTTATGTCACCAATCTCTAGGGCTGAGCAATGCAATAACTTTAACAGGGAACTGTATAAATGTTGCTTTAAGCTGCAATGTTCCTGCAAGCCCTTCCTACCTTTACATTTCAGAGACTTGGCTTTCAGACCTGCTGAACAGCAGAAAGTGAAATGCAAAGTGGGTATCTGTAAGGTCTTTGGGTACCACTAGTGTACATGCTCATGGCTGAGGATGGAAGGTGGATATAAAAGAATAATTTGTAGGATTATACCCTACATTAAAGGTCAGTTCAACGGATTTTAAAACATTAGTTTCTGGTAAAATTAATACCACTAATAACAGGTCAGCAAAACCTAATACCTTGTAGCACCTGAATGCCACTCAAAGCGTAGCAATAACAAAGGCTTTTATTGCAAAAAATACCCCAGGATTTTCTGCAGATGGTAATATTCATTGGGAGACAGAACCAGGACAGGTTCAGGAGTGACTGTGTCTTGAATTAACTACTGCATTCCTCTTAAATGTCCAGGTCTGTTCTGCAACCGAACGTGGGATGGTTGGTTGTGCTGGGACGACACACCTGCTGGAAGAATCACTGCTCAGAATTGTCCAGATTATTTTCCAGACTTTGATCCAACTGGTACAGTTTTACCTTTTATAATCTTTCATATAATCTTTATAATCTTTTCAGAACATTCATGTCATTGAGTAGAAACACGTTTCCAGTGGCATTTTTGCAGCATTGTGAAATCTCAGAGAGTTTGTCTAAAACTAAAACATACCAAGCTTTTGGGTTGACGAATTTATATATTTTCATTTCTAAAATATTGTATATGTATTTATATTTATGTACATATACACCATCAATTTATGGAATCTAGTTTATGAAAATACTAACTACATAATTATAGTATCAGAACAATTATAACACCTCAAATATATTGAAGATGTAATATTTATGGGCATGAAATACATATCAGCATGGGTTTTGTTCAGTTTGCAGTAGAAAGTATAATTTTTTGGAAGATTATGAGCAGAAATAATGTTATTTGGTCTCCCAAGTTTCAGCTATTCATTGAATTCGTCATACAAATACTAGCAGCCATACAGACTGAGAGAAGCAATTCAAGAACATTTAAAAGGACAAATGAAAAGAAAAATCAAGGACAGAAATATTGCTAAATAGATATAAGGAATTATTAGACACAAGTGTAACTCTAAAAAGAATATATTTTGAAGCAACATGCAGTTGTGTGTTTCACACTCAGGACCTGCTGCTTATAGGCTGTGCTTTATGTCCAGTGTGCTAAATCCATCACAGACACAGTGTACCAAGTGCAGTTAAAAACTGCGAAACTAAACATTTGAAGGGAAGGGTACATAAATCCAACAATTTTCCGACAAGGTTAAATCAAAATGTATGTGCCCAGCTGGAAAGTAAGGGAACAAAACTATTGCATAGCTATGAGTTAATTGCCCAGTGCCTTTAGCTAAAACTGTTGATTTTGTCGAGCTTAGTGCCTTTCTTGAAACAGAGGAGTGTCCAAATTGGATTGGACCCAGTAGATATATTGCTGAATTCCATTTGTAGTAGCAACCAGATTGATTGGCATTTCCGTTCTTTATAAAACAAGCTATTCACAATTAGAGATTTCTCCCAGAAATTGGGAAACTTCCAGTGTCAGCCCCAGTCTGAGGGGATTCAAACCTGCATCCCAAAGTTGATAGAGGAACCTCCTTCTTTTGAAAGTAGACATTGGACAGGATGGATTGAAGGTTTTACATGACTGGAAAGTGAGCTTGCATGGCAGTGTGACTGTCCACCTCTTGTGGGAATACCCTGAGACCCACTCCACAAATCTTTACAACAGTTTACTTCTCTGAGACGCACAATGGACATCAGTTCACAAAGCCTTGTCTTTTGTGACCTTCTTTTGCTTTCTGATGCACTTAGTCTTGACCTCTTTCTGTACAGTGTCATAGTTTTCAAGGAAGAATCTTGCAGCAGGGACATACTCATGGCTAATCATTAGAGCACCTTGGGGAGAAACAGGATGAAATGAGAACCTCAAATGGAGAAGTGCCTTTGGCCCAGGTGTCCCTCCCTGTGGACAATTGCTTCAACCATTTGGGTATTGGCACAAAAGATGCCAGAAGAGCATTTTAATTAGCTAAACTTGATTCATTTCCCACATTACCCATGTTCAGGAGTGACCTTGAGACTCTGGATCCTGAGTTTGAACCAGCCTTTTTCCACATGTATGTTAGAGGTGTCTTTTGGATGGGGTCTGTACCTTTTGCTTTGGCATTAAATTTGTTCATGGTATCCTCCCCATGTGGCAACAGCCTCTTTGATGAATAGGACAATTTGCTACAAGGCTTTTGCTTTCCCTGCTTCCATGGTTTTATAGAAAAAAATAAGTGTGACACTAACAGTCCTAATTTGTGTACACTCCTTGTACTGTTGAGTTAGTACCTGTGAAAGGTGGTGTTGGGCAGCCTTGTGATCTAAAAGTCTCTTCACAACTCGAGGTTTTCATACCTCAGTTCATGGAAGTAATTACAAAGCCACTTTCCTACTTGCTCTCAAGCCACCTATTCCCAGCTTTTCCACTTTCCCACTTGTCTCCGGTGACCTGTTCTGAACTAATTGCTCCACTACAACAGCACTCTTCAAAGTAACACTTGAAGCCATCCATGGAGAAGCACCTCACTCCACTTATTAGTGCTTATTAACATCAAGGTCTGTGTCTGGTACAGCTGACTGCAAATCACTCCTTAATGTACAGATGTGTGCTGCAGGGTCTGGCCCACAGTGTGTGCATACAGTTAGTCCTTCTGCCACACTTTAAAACTTGCAGATTTGGAATTTTTTTAGTATTCCATTTCTCAGTACACAGCTGTAGCAGGAAAGGCCTCTTCCAGTAATTAATTTCCTTCTGTCCCGTTCAGGACAAATACCCATGATCTTGTGGACTCAGTATTTTTCCCCTGGCACATCTCTGTTCTCACTGTCAGCACCTCTACCAGCCTCTTTGCCCACATCCTGGTCAGTTGACACTTTTCCTCTCACTTGGCACAAGCTCAGCATGTCATGATTGAGCCAGAGTCACTTTCTTGGAGTAGCTGTTGAGTTCCCCAGCATGTATTACAGGTCCAGCATCAAACCAGTGGGTAGTCAGCCTTTGTGTTAGAGATGGCTGATTGCCACACTGAGACGTTATCTTTAATCTTTGTTAAGGTAAAGTAGGAGGGAGACAAGAAATCATGGGGGTGACTAGAATTCTTTCAGCTGCTAATGGAAGTGGCTACCACTTAGAGGTGGCCAAAAGCACAAGTTCAGCTGTCTGTCAGGTTTTGTGTCACAAGTGATTATTTCCTTTGGTAACTTATGCATGTTAAAAAAAAATACAGCTAGAACTTCTCCTGAGAAACAGGAAATTCATCCTAAAGAACAATGATTCTGATGATGAAAAGCTGCCTATCAGATTTGCTTCCCATAAAGTCTCCATGATATCAAGCCACTTCATTATGTATTTTAGGCATGCAGGTAACTCCATGGACTTCTGAAACAAGGCTTTCATGCTGTGCTGCTTTGGGCTGCACTAAGCCTGCAGAACCACTGTGCTTTAGCTTACTGATGGCTAAGTTATGTTCATTTGAGGCAATGTACAGCTCTGAGTCCTGGAATAAAATGGTGTCATTCAGCTTTTTTTGCTTTGATATGTACATCATTTGCAAGTGAAACATCATCTGGCAGCATAAGATTGGATCCTTCTCCAATCTACACCTGTGGGTGCTGTATACCAGCCCTCTATAACTGAATCCCTAACAACATTCAGCATCAGTCCCAAGAAGAAATTGCTAGTTAGAAAGCAAATAAGGTGAAATCTTATTCTGGAGAAAAGGACCCAGAAACAAAATGGTTAAGACCACCCTCAGTGCTCTCTTCTTTTTTTTTGTCTGACGACTTCACAACTAACTAACAGATGTAGTCCCACTTATTTCACTGAACTTTCATCAGTTCTTACTAGATAGGAATCTGTGTTCTGAAAGAAGGAAGGACCGGTGTGATAGTCTAGTCTGCTCAGTTAGCCAGCGATTCCCAAACTTCATTCCCCACCTGAGGAAGCTCTACCCTTTGATAGGAAATTGTTAGCTTAAAGCTCATAGACAAACAGAAACCCCTTTCCACAAGCTGTGACAACTTTGTCCTTTTCAATAAACAAATCTTTTCTCTTGTAGCAATATCTTTCTTCAATGACCATCACACACGATGTGATAATGCATAAAAACAAATCAATCTTTCCGGAAAATGTACTGAGACATTCTGTTTTTTAACACCAGTGACAGCAGGAAATTCATTGTCTCATACACTCCTGACTGTGAAGCTCTGAGCAAGAATGACTTTTATACTCCCCTATTCAGGCAACATGCAGTTTCTCTTCAGTTGTAGTTTATATTCATATTTTATCCAGGTTAATCCCTTTCAGATGGTTCCAGGTCATGCTGAAATTGCTAGTAACTGAATTTGATAGGAATGTAGTATGTAATTCATGCTGATAATATTCTTGCTAATCAAAAAAAAAAAACAAACCAAAATATATTGTGTATGTAATGGCTTTTTAGCAAGGCAGATTTACTGAGGACAGGAGGAGGAGAAGAGCATTGTCCTGTGCCGTGCACAGACTGTTGGGTTTTTGGCAGGGGAGTGTTGCATTACCCACCTCACTCTCCCTGCATGGTGTGTTTGTTAGGATGAATTTAGTTCACTCACAATGCAACAGATGAATGTGCAAGTTGCTCTGTGGCAGCCATATCATTTCATTTCTTTTCTGCTCCCTTTCCTCTTTGGCAAAAAGCAGTAGTTAAGAGCAGTAGGTACCTCAGCAGGGAGCAATCCCAGCCCAATTTTGTGATCCAAGGTTGGATTTAGTAAAACTCCACTTGGTTCTCCACTTTGTTAGGTTTCTGTCTTTGGTTCCATTTTGTAAACCAGTTACTCATAACTCTTCATGTGGCTCCGAGATCAGTGTTTCTAGAAATGCAGTTTGGAAATTGATCCTTATGTATCCATAAACAATTACCTCACATGATGATTAATGTGTTGTTAATCTCACAGCACAGGATCATGCAAGTACAGCCTTGACTTGCTGCTCTGACAATGACTAGGGGAAGCGAGGTCGTCTTGCTTTGAAGTGTGGATCATGGTGATGGACTGGGCAGAGGCACTGCAGTATTTGTGGTCTCAGCAGATCTCTTCTTGTGCCATACTGTGGTCTCTGAATTGCTTTGTCTTTCTTACAAAATATATTCAGAGAAATACGGAGAAATGTTCCATGTAGGAGAAGGGGGAACAAACAATAGTTCTTGCAGACCCTTTTAGATTTACCACCTGTGATGCCTGTGACTGCAAGAGACTGGATCTGAGGATCACAGGCACACCCTTCTCACAGCTGGCAAAATGCAGCAAAGCATTTAGCTGAGTGTGCTGACAAGCTGAGAGGGAGAAAGAGACCTTATGGGCTGCAGCAGTAGCTGCAGTTCTTTCCACCCCCCTAGCTCCTGGCAGGCAGGGAGGTTACTTCCTCAGGTATCCCCCTAATATAAGCACCTTCACAAACATGATCTTCCCTCCTGCATACTCTGTCCATCATGTGCTCCTTCCCACCCAGCACTGTGCCTCTTCCCACCCAGCACTGTGCCTCTGTACAGAGACATGCCTGTGCTCACAGCAGTCAAGGAGCAGCATCCTTCGTGGGAAGGAGCACCAGGGACCTACTGGAGCACCCTGGGCCCCTGTCTTGCTGTCACAATGCAAATTTCCTGACTCTGCCTAAAAAAGCCATCTGTGTATTTCTGCTGGTCCTATTTTCTTGTCTTGAAGTGATATCATTTAGTCAGGGACAAATAAAACACACCTGAACTCTTTGTCCCCCTGCTTCTTTTCCTCCTAGCCTTCCATATATTTCTGACCTGCTTCACAACAAGGTTGACAGCTGTATTTTTAAAATCAATTCGTATGCCCATGGTGCACAATGTGACTTTATTATAAATTATAGTTCTGCTGACTGAGTGATAGCTCTTCACTTACTAGGACTCTGGAATTGAAGTTTTCTAGGGTCTGTATTATAGCAGATGATTTTTGCATTTTTAAATTTTTTTTTTCTAGTCTATTTTACTGCAGATGTAAGTAAATCAGAAATGCTGCATCATCTATTCCCTCTTCTGCAAAGCTAAGTACTACACGGGACTATCCAAATAATGGCAAAGAATTGAATGTCTGGTATGTGCTGAGCACACACTGCAGCAGAGGAAAACTTGTTTCTAATTCAAGGTTATAACTCAACAATCAAGAAAAAAAATGGCATTGACTCTTTTAACATTTGCTAGCTATGGAGTTAGTATAATTGTACAAAACCTGACTGATAGAGCTATCATGTTTGTTCCAGAGATATCTGGTTAAGATATTTGTTACATATAAGTGACTGAGTTGTTTTTATGGAAATATGATACATAAAAACACTACTGGTAGCACAAACAATACCACATGTGAAAATACTACTATTTGGTAATAATTTTAGGCACTTCACTACTCCCATGAAACTTCCTTCATGGACAAGATTTGTCTTAGCCAGTTTTCTCAGACAGTTCTTAAAGTGTCTTCACTACAGAAAGCATGCACAGCTGCCTATGAATTGGGTAACTTCGAGGTCCGTAAAGTCAGGTGAGACAAATTCCACACAATGTCATTTTTCTTCCACTTTGAATAGTGTGATGCCCAAGTGATGCCCTATCCAAGTTGATAGGGTGCAGACAGGGCCTCAAAAATTAGGGTTTAAATAGTATTCAAATAATATTAAAGCACACACTTCCATTTTACCTTGCTAGGATTGCCTTACCCATCCTTACCCATCTGTGTATTTCTTCAGAGCTTTCTAGATTCTTTCAGTTAGCATAAAAGCCAACACTTGCCCAGCTTCATAATCCCACTTCTGCTACTGGGCCATCATAGAATAACTTGCAATAGAACAGTGGTTGGGTTACAGACTCACAGATTTATTTCTGTATATAATCATAGATTTAGAAGAGATGTTTGCCCTGCTTGAATCACTGGGATGGACAATAGGGAAGTTTACCCCACAGTCCCGTATTCTGACAATATCACAGCAAGAAATTTGTGGACCATGACCACTTCCAGACAAGGGTCAGATTTATTTGTCTGTATTCAAGGAAAAGTATGAGGCAACAGGTTTGTCTCTAACTTACTGAGGCCATATAAAACCTCAGCAGCATGCCTACCTAGGCACTAGAGAGATGATAGATGGTATCACCATTATATTCTATAGCATATTAAAAAAGGCCATGTACTTTGTAGAGTGCATGGGATAGTAGGTACAATGTTTGTACACTGTGTTCCATGGTAGCATAACCATTAATCTTTTATCTATGACTGAAAACTTTTTCCAGCTTTAGATAATATCTGGCAACAAGTACAATGGGAACATTGCTACACAGGCAGCCTGAGATTATCTCCAAGCTGTAGTGATCAAAGGTTGAGATAACATGTGTTGTTCTTTTTAGTGTTGTTGATGCACAAATTGATTTTCAACAAGTCCCCCAAAGCAATGACTTGAAACTCACAGTAATTTCGAAAGTATGCTGTGTTCTGGACAATTGTCTTGATTTAATTTTTTTTTTTATCAGTGGCACTAAATGAAGTGTGTTTCTAGTCAGAGGAAGATAGCTCAGTCTATACAGTCATTTCCTTGGAATTATGATTGTTTTTTATAGGCCTGTATGGAGGGAATATGAATCTTCCAAAATTAATAGATTCATTGATGATCAGTACTGATTAAGAGAAGTGAGACCAAATGTTGAAAATAAAAAAAGATGTGTATTTTCACATGATGATTGGATCTGTAGAAGTGTAATGACTGCAAATGGTGATAATCTATGCATAAAGCCAATAAAATTATAAAGATAGGATAGGCAAAGGGAAGTCAAGATAGACTTTATAGACTATTTTACAAGTTAGACTTGAAACCCTAGCAGGATTTATCTGTCTCAGAGGCTGGGCAGGACTCTTTCACCCCTCTGTGTAAGTGCATGGTTGGCATTAGAACTGTCACCATCTCCATCACCCAGGCTCCTGTCTATACACTGTTTGCTGCCCTTTTTCTATACAGTATTTTTAACTTATTTATTTCCCTTGTTGCCTGAAACTGAGACCACACCTGCAATACAGTATCCACTTTTGGGCTCCCCAGTTCAAGAGAAATGGGGATCTACTGGAAAGAGTCCAACAGAGAGCTGACGATGATTAAGCAGCTTGAACATATCTCCTATGAAGAAAGGCTGAGAGAACTGGGGTTATTTACTCTTGAGAAGCGAAGGCTGAGAGGGGATCTTATTAATGTCTATAAATATCTGAGCAGTGGGTGTCATGTGGAAGGGGCCAGTCTCTTTTCAGTGGTGCCCTGTGACAGGACAAGGAATAATGGAAATAAGCTAGAATATAGGAAGTTCCACCTCAACATGACGAGAACATTCTTTGCTGTGAGAGTGACAGAGCACTGGAACAGGCTGCCCAGAGATGTTGTGGCATCTCCTTCTCTGGAGACTTTCAAAACCTGCCTGGATCTGTTCCTGTGTGTCCTGCCCTGGGTGATCCTGCTCTGGCAGGGGGGTTGGACTCGATGATCTCCAGAGGTCACTTCCAACCCCTACCATTCTGCAATTCTTTGAAACTCTGCTGCAAGATCCAGTACACTAGCATGTATGGATACCTGCTGGTCCTAGTGACTGTTAATTTTGAAAAGAAAAGGCTAAATCTGCATGCTAGCCAGTGGGTTATTTACATTTGCACGCTAGCCTACATTATTTACATTTTCCAATGTAAATACACAGGCATCTTATTTCCAAATGTAGAAATCATTTTTTAATGTATTTTTCAATGTGTAATATACATATACTAAAATAACTATTATTGCAATTTTTCATCAGAAAGGGCTTCAAAATACTGTGATGAAACTGGAAACTGGTTCCGCCATCCTGAGAGCAACCGAACTTGGTCCAACTATACCCTGTGCAACTCTTTCACCTCTGAAAAATTGAAGGTATGCTACAGTTAAAAAGGCAGTGATTGTTTGGGAATGATTTTGAGCTGAGCTAGCAGTAAGACACATAAGGGAGAGGTCAGAATAGTTCTCATCCTTTACACTCTTTGTTTGTTTCAAAAGAATTTAATAGCATTGTCCTCATGATTTTAGCCTATTAAAATTATTTGATGACTGGTCAAATCTAAATATAGGTTTGCTGTGGGGTGGCTAATTTAGTAGCAATTCATGTGACAAGTTTTGCACCATTTTTCAAATGCATTTTTTAGTTCCTATGATTTTCTCTGATTGTCCAACCCTTATAAAACAATCCTTTTGAATTTCAATTTTGCTTTCTGTAACAAGTGTCTTCCAAGCTGTTGATGTCTTCTCTGCAGGGCTAGAAATATGAACGTGAGTTAAATCTTTCTTTCTTAGACAAAGAATATCACCCTGCACTCACTGCCTTTGAAAAGAAATATTGATGAAAGTATTGTTAATCCAGAAAATCTTACAAGCCTGTACACATTTAATGGTTTGTCTGAAATCAAGACTACTTTCAATAATAAATTAAGCATTTGCATAAATATTTCCAAAATCAAGTTGCTAAGCTGAAAGAGAAGAACTAAATGTAAAAGCACCAAAAGAAACAAGGAGAAAGAAATCTGAGCAAAGCTTAAAAAAATTAAGTTAGGGAAGCTCGTGAAAGTAAACATATTTCTCAAATGTGAGTGGAGCTCCAGGAAAATCTGATTACAGATTTGTGACAGAATAATTTGTGACTATTTGGAATTGTGGAAGGAAAAGAGTCAAAAAGTTATTTGATTTGGGACTTGTGTGTGGATCTTTTTTATGCAGCCAAAACACAGTATGTTGTTATATTTAGTAATGCTCCCACCCAAAGGGCCTTGGAAAAGTTCACTGGACTGGGCAGGAGGTGAATTCTAAAAGTTTTTGTAGCATGGGGAACCACCATGGTAAAGTAGGACTCACCTATGTGACAAAGAGAGAATAATAGTAACAATCTGAGCACCACAAAAATATAAATTTTCAAGATGTTGGCTCATGAAGGGAGGCAAAAAATGTAGTTCTGTTACCTATTATCCATGCCTTCCAGAAGAACAGTTTTGAACATCATTCAAGCTAAGTTCAGGTAGAACACATAGGAAAATTATATGCACACTAATATTCTTCTGAAACAAAAAAATAATAGAAAATACAGAAAAATCTGTCTTTACAGAAATGGCAAGTTAGACTATGACCTTTAACCCATGTCTTCAAAAACAGGAGTATGCTTCATTTTTAGACTGTTTCCATGTTCCTATGAATAATATAAGTGACTGAGTAGAATGTATTCATATTAGAGAATTCTCTTTCCTCAAATCAGGAATTCTAGGGGGACAAAAAAAAAGAGAACATTTAATTGTTTCTTTTAGAAGTTTTCTAAGCACAGGATGAAGAAATCTTCATAGGTTACAAATTTGGTGTGTCAGCTTGCTAGAAGTCCTGTATGTCAGAAGGGTCATGACAGATTGCCATCTCAAGGACTGCAGAAATTAATAAAATAGTTCACTGTTTGAATTTAACTGGAACTATCAGTATGCTAGACTTTGAGACAGATCACTTGAAAAATATTGCATCCAGTTCTTAAAAATGCTGAGATAGACTAAATGCCTTCTTAGGCAATGGCTCAGTCCATTCTGATTTGTCTACATTCTTATATTGGGAAAGCTTTTTTGATCAGTTACCATAGTTAGTTTATATGGAGTAATCAGAACTGATAATGCTGAGTCCTAGATCTACAGTTAAACTGATTTAGCTGAAAGGTAGATAGTTTGAAGAACTAAGAGACGTCTGGGATTCACATTGGCTTACATGTAGCTGTCTGTA
Source organism: Chloroceryle aenea (assembly GCA_013399075.1). Lineage (NCBI taxonomy): Eukaryota > Metazoa > Chordata > Aves > Coraciiformes > Cerylidae > Chloroceryle > Chloroceryle aenea. The sequence continues at coordinate 288,191 of VWZY01000402.1, read as the reverse complement.
AGTCTTTCCCAATTCTACCTGTTTCATGGTAAGAGTTGTTCACAGGATAGGTAGCAAAACAACTTATTTTCGAACAGTTCATCTCTAAATTATATTCAGGCTTAAAACTTACATCAATCTAACACCATAAAAAAAAACGTAGAAAACACTTTGTACAGAGCAGAAGAAATGTCACATGGGCACAGGTAAAAACCTCTCCCACTACTCTATTCAGAAAGTTTTCTCATTTTCTCTGCATTCTGGTCTTTCCTCTCTGAGGTTGATGGTGCTTTCAGAACAAGTTGTCAAGCATTTGTACCCACAATGTTGTGGTTAGTCTCTGTAGGAAAACTAGGAGATCTAGTGTATTTGCAGTTAATATGCATAGATTTCAATAACATTCCATAATGTTATTTACACTCAAATCATGTCTGTTCTACATGTTCAGGATGGTGTAAATGTGATTCTGGTTTGCATCTGAATCAAGCCACCACCACTTAGGTTAATGACAGCAGGAACTGATTCCAAAGTTGTAAAATGACTGAAGAGCAAACTAGATAGGAAGATGTGCACATCTGATAAGATGTATGGCTTTGTTTTCTGAATTTGATTCATATTTTTTTTCAAAAGCTTTCTACCAATCCTGCAGCAAACTATTTGCCTTTTTTTTTTTTTTTTTGTGGTGCTGAAACTTGTAATGGACTTTTAGAAAATTCGAATGTTTTACGATTGCTGTGCTTGCCTAGAGCATGAGAAACTTAGTGACGCGTAGTGTAAGCAGGGATCTCATCAGTCACTTCAGTGCAGCAGAAACAGATCAACTCATGTAAGAAAGACTTATCTTTAGGTCATGCTCTTTAATAGATTACTGATATTAAAAGTGTATTAAAAAAGAATCTTTGAAAGAAATACAAAATGGGAGGTTGATTTTGTAGATTCTTCCTCAAGGAGAACAAAAAAATTAGTGCAAATTGTTCATGCATGCCTTTTCTTTTTGTTAAATTACAGATGGCGTTCATACTTTATTATATGGCAATCGTTGGCCATGCTTTGTCTATAACATCCCTGTTGATTTCCTTGGCAATTTTCTTCTATTTCAAGTAAGTGTTTCTTACAGACACTCTCTTCTTTCCCTGAGGGATCTCAAGAAATAAACAAAGAAAAGCTTGGAAGGGGACATGGCAATGAGAAATAATTCTTCTAAGTGCCTTTTTATATAATCCTGATTAAAAAGTCTCAGCACGGGGTCCTCTCACCAAGCCAGGATCATCCAAGATCATTAGATTTATCAAGCCTTGTGTAAAAGGGCAGCCCATAGAGAAATGGTTTAATTAGGGATGTGGTCACGACCTTCATTTACCTGTTGCCTATTGTTCCTTGAAGGTCACGTCCAGCCCTTGCAGGTGCAGTGATTGAATAGGGCAATGGCTTGGAACCCCCAGCTCCTGAAGAACAGGAATATCTTCATCCAGTGCTGAAGGACTGAGCTATTGATTTGAGTACAATAGGACGCAGCACTAAGAGTGAATCTGACACTAGTGTGAGCCTGTCATCATCATTAGAAGGAAAAACAGGCTGGCATGTGCTGTATCAGAACTTTAAAGCAAACTAAACTGATACTCACTGAATGCATTGCAGCCGCTGTGTGGCAACTTAAGTAGAGCATTTAAATCTTGTCTTTTAGTGAACCTGTCTGCACACTGTTTATTTTAATGTGTCTGCAGTGAAGGACCAGAGAGAGCTCAAAGTTGCTGTCTGATGCGTAGTCACAGCTTCAGTCACAATCAGTAGTGAAGGGCTGTCTGGGAGCAGCCTTCAGTTTTCAGCTCGGGGAAATCGTAAGCACTAGAAGACATCAAAGGCACAGGAGAAAATAATCAATAATAAACAGTGGACAAGATCCCGAGCTATTATACTTCCACAGCTATGATGACTTGTATAAGCTATATTCTTCTAGCTCTTAAGTAATCTTTTTAAGGTATTTCACTTCTGTAACTTTCCTATAAATTGCAAACTTCCTTCACTGATAGCACACTCAGAAGTCAGGGTTGCAATTCCCTTTCACTAATACTTCGGTGAAACAGAATCATACATCCAGTATAATGACCCAAATAGAATGGGATTTTACTGATTTCAGCAAAGGTGCACCAGTTACTTGTAATCAGATAACCAGAATATCAGTTCATGACCAGAAAAAAGGAAATGCTCAACATCAATAGACTATACCTGAAGATAATGGCAAGGTAATCTAAAAAGTCAGGTAAAGTTTTCCAGCTTTACCTAGATAAAGTTTTCCTAGGATACGAAGGACTATTCCCCACACTGCATACTGGGAAACAAAGTAAGAGTAATAGAAGAAACAAATACAACTTCTTCTGAATATGTAACACACACAATTGCTACCTGATGGACTTTTATTGTCAAAAAACTCACCTCATTCAAGATACAGAAAAACCCCAAACTGTTCCAAGAATGCAGTATTCTTTGAGCAGTCAAGAACACAGGGAAAAGAGAATAATAAAAAAAATATCCTTTTTTTTTCTTCACAAGCTTCTTTAGAGTTTAAGGAACAATAGTTGCACAGTAATGGCAACCTGTAGTAATGATGAGTCCATCACTGATGTCATCATAAGAGAATACTGCTTCAAGATTGTAATTTAGCCCATTTCAGCAGCTCAGAGACATATTTGCAGTCCAGAAGTGTAGTATACTTCTAAGGATTAATTATCTTTCAAGCAGACATAAAGAGCATGTCTTATGTATCCAGGTCAGAATATATGAATTGTTTTTATTTGGTTGACGTTTCAAAAAGGAAAATCAAAATCAGAACAAAAGCCAAAAGTAAGACCTCAGATTTAACAAATACATCATATGCATTTTTTTCATATCTTCATGACCAACATAATTGTGAATTATGAGCAGGTTCTAAACTAATACCTTCCCACTCATGCTAAATCATGAATGTATATGTCTTATTTCAAAAAGACCAGAATTCATTCTCTGTAGGACCTTTATTTTCCAAAGCAATTTTTCACACTGAAATTTCCAGGTTTGAAAAGGGTAGAAATGGTCATTTTTTCTATTCATTTGTCTGTCAGACATAACTTAAAACAAGGGGTATTTCTGTAAACATTCAGCTATTCATTTTTGTCACCTCTAAGGCCAAAGAATCTTAACAAAGTACAACCTGTGCATTTGCTATGGTGACCATTTAGTTTTAAAAATTTAATATGACTCTTTCAGTAGAGAGTTTCTATGTGTCTAAACTAACTGGCATTTGTTAGGTGTCTTGGAATTGGTATATGTAATGATGTTCAGTGTAAGTGAAAAACTTCAATGCAGTATGACAAACTACTTGCTGCATTGTGAGATATGATCAACTTCATTACCTGGGTTTATGTGTTTTTTTTGCCACAAAAATACATATATGAAGATCTGTAGAATGCACCAGCACATAGCAAATATAAAATTCCAGCTTACACATACATAATAATTGCATAAATTTGAGTATAAAAATAAGCCCTTGCTGAACACCCACCTGAAGTTCACAAAGGATGGCTGCCTTTGCTCTAAGAATCTTCAGTGAATAGTGTTCCACAAAACCTCAGATAGCTTGTGCCAGTGCTTAAATCTAGCCTAGCCTCAGAGTCCCTGTATTATTTAATCTAAACCTTGCACAAGTCACCTTACCCTATTTCTGGTGCCCGTTTTGATCTATATGTGCTGCATACTCATGGATATGTTCAGGTTGTGTGCTTTCTAGCAAAGGTTCTCCCTGGTTACTTCATCTGCTGCTAGTGCCTGGAAAGATACACCATGGATGAGTGTGTCTATACAGGCTGGAAACTGCTTAGTAGACTGAGAGGCCAGAAGAAGCTGTCATAAATCTTAGGGCTATACAATTAGATGTCTGTGCCTCGAATGTCAGACAGGAAGGGTAGTAAAAGAACAATCTCTCAAAATCACCACTATCAAGAGTGAGTGTAAGAAAGATGGGACAATTAAATGATTACACTTTGCATAGGCTGTAAGAGTCTGTAAGTTTACAAGCTCAAAACAGGTCGATTCGAAATACAGGTTGTGAATTCTGCTAATTTTCAGAGAGGCAGTTTGATGAGTGGCTTTGGTAATGTGTGGTTATCAGATGCAGAGATAGAAACTATGCCCAATAAACTGATTAATTCCCTTCTCATCTATAAAAAAGTAAACTGGACAAAGCCACAGCCACAGTAATGCTTTGAGAAAGATGGAAAGAGCACAGTTTAATCTGATTTGGAATCCAATACCCAGGCTTCTGCGTTCTTTGGGACAGTAAAGACATCATCTGGTTAAACTGGCTGCCCAAAATGGACCAGGAAGGTGATTCCTTGCAGTCACTGAGGCAGGATCAGGCTGACTCACTCTTAGCTCTGAGTCACAGACAATGCACAATCCTGACCAGTCCCAGGCTGCGCTGAAAGACTCATCTGTGCAGCAGCCTTCTAGACAGTAACACACCTCCTCCTCCACTTTTTCTTCCCCTTCCATGACTAATTCCTGACACAAAGGTTACAGGAAGAAGTAGAGAAGGGAGGTAAAACAAAGCACTGCAAAAATGAGAGGATAAAGAGAAAACCAAACTACGATCATAAAAAAAGCAAGAATAAATGTGTATGAGAGCAGGATTCATGTTAACTAGTTATTTTCTATCATCTGGCTATGGCAGCAATACATTATTTGACCTTCACCAGAAAGCAAGCTGTCAGTCAGATAGTCAGCAAGAAGTAGTTTTGGGACTGTGTAATAGCCTTTGAGTGTAGAGGCAGCAACAAACAGCTTGCAGAAGTTGCTGTTTCCCATATATAAGTCTTTCTTGGCAAAGATTTGTTTTCCTTTCAGTTTTGGATACCAAGAATCATAATGATCTGGCATCACAGATGCTTTAGCACTTTCAGAAGGGAATACTGAGTCAGTAGTGATGAGCATCACTAAGCAGTATTAACTCATAAAAGGACAACAGACATACATAAAGTAGGGTATCTAACAGTTACATGCATCATTGCATTGTTGCAATATTTTTAAAATTGCATTCAATGAGATACCCCATAATCTCATATGAAAAAAACAAAGGAAAAGGGGACTTCTAGATCCAAATGACTTCCAATTCAATTATTAAAACAAAGACATTTATATAAAGACAGATGGGGAATACAGTAAGTCTAGATTTGCCAGAATAATAGATGTTTTGTTGTAAATGCACCTGCAGTGTAGCTGTTGCCAAGGCTTTTAAAGGGAGTTGAAGAAGGGTAATGGGTGGAAGAATAATTTGTGGAAGTTAGTTGGGAGTTTTCCCCAGGGGTAAGGAAGAGCATTGTAGACAGCATGAAAGTAAGTTGAAAAATAAACAAGTGGGTAGAAGATGGAATATAACTGGGTTAGGGTGAAAATCAGAAAGATGGGTGGGGAGTGACAAGGAGCCTTCAGAAACATTGTGAAGAAATCAGAAAGAGTTCCAGGAAGAGAGGTAAAAGATCAGAGGAGAAGAAGGTTACAGATAATTATGAAAACCAGCAGAGAAGAGGAATCAAGTAAGGGGTTTGGTTTTGCTAAAATGTTGTCCTCTCAGTGTGGACCAAGTCAAGTGGGTGCTGACACCATTTTGATGGCAAATACTGAAGGTGAAATTAGAGAGTGATGGTGTGGAATTATATGCTTAATGATCCAGGTGGGTTTTTAACGTGAAAGCTAGAGTCAAGGAAAAAAGGTGGGGAATGCTGAAAGGAAAGGAGAAGAACAATACAGGATTTAAAAAAAAAAAAAAAGAGAGGAAGAAAGACAGGAAGAGGATGTTGGATAGCAGACAAAGACAACATGCAGTGAAGGGCAGTCCTGTTTGATAGAGGAGCAAGACTGGCAAGTCAAGCAGAACAGTGAAAGAAGGACAGGAGTGGGAATGGAGGCATGTGTACCTGTCAGACATTTTCACAAAATACCATCTCTTTGTACCAGTAGCTATGTAGAGAGGCAGCTGGAGAGACAAAGGTCTGCATTTCTGTGGGCGGGAGCTGAAGACACTGCTCTAAGCAACAGGGAAATTTTTATTTCTTGAGAACAGGATTGGCATCACACCAATCCTGATCCCAGGACTGCAGAGAAAACCAGTGATGGGCATGTGATAGTGTCTCAGGAAAAGTGGGGTCAATAGTAAACAATGTATAGGCAAAGTATAGTGATGGAGGATGAGGAGAAAGGAAGACTGAAAACTGGATAAATAGCACTGGAGCTCAGGAGCAGAAAAGGAACATTAGACTAGATTTATGATGGGGCAAATACAAGTGGAGTAAGCAAAAGAATACATAGCAAAAATAGCTCCAGAGAATGGGCTGTTTTGCCCAATATCCTATCCTTCAGTGGATTGAAGTGAAAGTGCACCTAGCCCCACATCTGGTGCTCAGTAGGTGCCAATAGCTGATGCTAAAGGAAGAATATAAAATCTGAGCAAGTGTACGGAAATGCTCTGATTCCTAGCCCCTGGGACCTGCATCTTATGGGCATCCTGAACCAAAGAAAGTGTCTTGGTAAATAAGGAGATGAACAAAGTGATGAGCATTGAAGGATGATGACCATAACCAGAAAAACAATCTCAAGCTAAAGGAAAAATTCCATCCAATGACTCAGAAAGTAGGTGTAAGGAGAACTAAGAACAAGGAACAGGTAACACGTACAGGTAAGGAACAAGGAACAGGTATAAAGGGAAAATAAATAAGTAAACAATCAAGCAAAATAAACAAAAAAAAGTTCAGTTGGTTAGAGTAGCTCTGTTTTTAACTGAAGTGCATGCTGTGCCGACTTCCATGTGCAGAGAGCACCAGAATGTCACAGCCTGTACTCCTTTCCAACTGCAAAAGACTCCTAGTGCCGAGAGGAAGCTTACCTCAGCAACACAGTGATGCTTGCTCTTAGGTGTTTTCATCCCTATGGGTTTTTCTTGCTTGCTCTTAGTGATCAGTGAATACAGGTATCACAGCATTATCTAAAAACTCCATGACTTCCTTTCTGCAATCGCCTCCTGCCAGGCCCAGGCTATGCTTCAGGGCATGGAGTGCTGAAGGGGTTTTGCTCTCTTCCTCAGGGTTAGTCAAGGAGGTGGTGTGAGGATTTGGGCATGCAGTAGAAAGGGGAGATAATTAAGGTCTGAAACTGCAGTCATGGTTTGGTTTCACAAGAATTTTGAAAAATTTTCTTGTGAAATTCTGCTACTCACAATAACAGAAATACTCCCCTTCCCAGAATCAGCCATTCAGAAAAGATGGCTGCTCTGCCTGAGCAGGAAAACAATCTCTTCTGGTTTGAGATCTCAGCTGTAGTTGGAAACATGCAGGATACCAACCCAAATCCCCCTGTAATTTAAGGAGATTCCTGCCCAGAGTTCCCATCCTATCTCATCACTAATTCCTAAAGTAGCAAATAATTTTCCTCTGAGTATTTGGGAAATTGAGTCTCCAGGGAACAGTTACTTATAAAGCAGTATCCCTGATGCTCATTATTTGTATCATGCACAACTAGTAATTCCCAGGGTTCTGCTTCACTACTTAATATCTTGATTAGCATGAAATAAAGAAAGGCATCAAGGGCTGAGAATGTAGCTGGATGGCTCTTTACAACATGGTCTAAAAAGCGTGTGGTGCTAAACAGGTGTAAAAACAAAACCAAAAATTTGTCAGAGGTTATGGCTGCAATGCAAGGCATGTATTTTCCAATTAAACCTTGCCAAAAGACATTCTTTGAGAGACTGTTGCCAGAAAGAGCTTGTTAAAATGACATCAGAAGAAAAATACTAATTTACAACGTGTGCTACATATTTTTCAGGAGCCTCAGCTGTCAAAGGATAACACTGCATAAGAATTTGTTTTTTTCTTATGTGCTGAACTCCATGTTTACAATTGCTCACCTCATTGCTGTTGTGCCTAACCCAGGCCTTGTAAAAAGGGATCCTGTAAGTACTGCATGACTCCTCTCCATCTAACACCCAAGTAAAATTACTGCAGCCATGCAAAACCAGACATTCCTATTCACCAGTTAATGGTAGCCATCTGGTAAAACATGCACCGAGGGTACAGATTCTGAGAATTTTTGTCAACTATGATCAGATCTTTCACTGAACTATAAAAATCTTTGATTCTGGTACAAGAAGGACAAGCCTCAGACAGTCCAGACAATTCCTCTGCACAAACAATGTATCAGATCCCCACCACTCTCAGCACTACCTGCCTGACATTTCCCAAAGAATCCTCTGAAGGGACAGATGCCCTTGGTGGCCAGTTGTCCTTTCTCACAACCACACATGCTGGGGATGAGCAGGGATGGTGAGAGATACAGCTTTTTACAAAATACTCCCTGAAAAGATATTTGCTGCATTTTGTTTTCTTGGGACATGTTAAATCAAAGCAATACCTTGCTTCACTGCTTTTAGATAGGGATACAAGTTGTGCCAGCCCCTCAGCTGATAAATATGTATGGCAGATCTCAGTCACCCAGCTCTGATCTTATTCTCTAACAGAGAAATTGCATTGTACTCGCTGTAATTACAGCGACCCTGGCTGATGTGAAATTAAGGCAAGCCTGGGAATCTCTCAAGTTGTGTCACAACACTGATCAGCTTGTCTTTTAGTAAGATCGTTCAATTACAGTTCAACCACTTACCCGCTTCTAATTTTGTGAGAGCAATTAAACATTAGCACTTGATATTATCTGATCATGTGTGTCTCTCAAATGTGTGCTGGTTAAGTAAGCAAATTAAAGCTTACTGGTTGTGTAAGCTAATTAAAGCAGGAAATATATAAACTAAAGAAAACATCACCAGTCCCAGGGACCATCTGGAGAGTGAAAAATAGAAGAAGAATAATTTAAAAATAACACATTTTGTTTCTCCTTACTGCATAGCAGTAACCTGTGCAAGAGATGCGACAAAAATACACTTGATATTTGAAGATAAAAAACTGGCAGATGATATCAGATGCATAAACTGAAGAAAGACCGTTACCTCAGCATTAAGAATGATACTTTCTGACAGTGCTTTAAACCAGAAGTGGAGGCTTTGACAAGGACTCTTGTGCTCTAAGATTTCATTAACAAACTGTATCTAGTGCCTTTGGGTTGAATATTTATTTGGAGTGAAATCTTGACCCCAGTGAAATCAGTGAAAAAGCTTTCAGAGGGTTTGGTAGAGCCATGTAGCCATAAGAGAGGTACCAACACGCTGAGCATCACCCAATGAAAACCCCAACCTCCACTGCTACATCAACAGACAGTGTAAAAAGGCATAAGTGATTACCTCTGGAAGCTGTGGAGCCCAGATGTTCATGTATGCAGTTAGCTTTCAGACCTCTAGCTAAAATATGAAGAGGATCCTTAGTGCTGAATACAGTCATGGAAATTGCCCAGGTAGTGTCCTTCAGTTACTGAATATAGCTGTGTTAGCAAACCTGGCTGCAGCTAGTTATGTACGCCCATGCACTGATGAACAAATCCTTTGTTTTGCACTTCCTTCTTCCACACCTAATTTGCATGTCTCTGACTCATCTGTGAACTACTGTCTAGAGGCAAGTTACAAAACTCGAGGTCAGAAGACCTAGGATCTTCCATTTGTGTTCATCAGTCAAGTACAGGATGAAGGAACATTCACTCCTTGCCTCACATTCTTGATTTCCATTCCTTTACAAAAAATCAGAAAAAAAGGAGGTGAGGTGAACTGTTAATATGTTTAAATTCTCCCAACATTACTAAAAAGTGTATTCTGTTATTTGAGCAATGTAATAAGCTTGTAAACATGATAGGCAAAGGAAAATGAACAGCCAGGGGCAAGTTTTTGGCACATGATGAAATTATGTGTAATCTCCATATGAGTATATAATGACTTAAAGATTTATGTTCAACATTTACTTATTCAACCAGGTAGCTTCCCATAATAATTTTATTTTAATGCTGATTAACAAAGCAAATAATGGCTTTATAGGTTGGGGTTTTTTTCTAGCTCTACTGCACCCTCTATTTTATTAAGTACATTTTAAGATGACTACTTTCAGTTTCCTGTAGTTTGCTGTGTTTATCCACCTTTCACTGTGCATCTTCTGAGCTTGACAGGCTCGCGTGTGTGTCTCCTACCTCCAATATATACAGAAATACTGGTGTGTAGAAGAAATTTCAGTCACAGATACCTGTTATGTAATGGCTATATAGAGAGATGAAATTAGTAGTATTTATTCTGTAAAATAGTAAATGTGTTTCCACTCCAGTATCTCCTGCTTTTTTTTTTTTCCTGCCTAAAGTTTTGCAATACATTCTAAATATTCAATGCCATAGGAAAATACTAACAGTGAACACATATTGATGAGGATATCAACAAATCCATATAATTTTGAAAGAAGAAAGAAGTTTCTGTTAAATAACAAGGAAAAAAGACAGGAGGAGAAAGAGAGGAAATTCGTCCCTAACACCGAGACACCCACATTTGCCTTGTTATCCAGACACAAAATATGTGGAGAATCCAAAGCATAATTTACATGAGGAGAGGCCATACTGCGCCCCTGCTCGCATTTAGTTTGGTGCACAGAATTAAACTCTTTGATGATCATTCTTGCTCGTGTAAAATGGTAAGTCAAGCCACTTTTTTAATATATCTTAATTTGATTTTTCACCTTGTTTATTTTTTTCTCCTTTCTGGTTATACAATTCTCTCTGTCTTTCTCTCAGATTTGTCTGGATCTGAAATGATGGAAAAGAAAGATGTGAGCCCAGGTGGCCATGCAAGAATCAAAGGAGCAATGAAAAAGCTTCAGGGATACTTGAACAAAAATAAACAAACTGCTTATTTTCATATACAGCAAATATTACACGAGCTAATTTTTTTCCATGTTGTATCTAAGGTAGCAACTGCATTAATTATATTACTGGAATGGATTTTGTAGGAAGGGGTATCTTCTGTCACCTTCTTAAATGCAACAGACCCACAGAAGAAGGGTGATGTGTGAATAGCACATTATATTCTCCATTAAAAACCCTGGAAATGTAAATACAACTCTTGCTGCCTAATCTATTACTATAAACTTGCACATTAGATCTGTATTTTTTCATTTTTTGACAAAACAAGTAATTTTAATACTCAGTACTGTTGAGAGTAAAGGAAGACAGAGCTAATGACTGGAGGGATAGCTCTGCTAATAAGAAACTGAATAATTGATAAGTTCCACGGACACAAACAGAAACATGTTTGTATATGGGACTAAGTTTGGTCACAAATCAGTAATGGCTCAGTACTTAGAACCTCTTCCAGCAAAGTTTTATGAGATCTTACTGTATTTTTATCACTTTCCTGTTCAAGTGGAGGTATCTGTTCTTTTATTTTTCTCCAGTCTCTTCTGCATCTCTTCACCTTTCATATAGTAGTTGCACTCTGGCTTCTGGGATTGTTTGGTTCAAAAGTTTTGATTTCAATTGCAGTTTTATAGAGACCATAGCAAGGGCCAATGCTCCACTGTGTGGGCTCTCATGCTTGGCCATGGTATGTCAGAGAGTCAGGACCCAACATCTGTTCAGGCATGCTCCAATCCCACTCAAGCTCTCTACCACATTGCTGGTTTATGTCTTAATGTATAAATAATCTGTACTCCCCCTTTCCTCCTGGGGGCATGGGAACAGCAACAGAGCTCATAAGGGAAAACCCAAAGGAATACTTTTTTTTTTTTTTAACGAGCACCGTGATTTCATATTCTCAGCAAGGTCAGGTTGGACATGGGCCGGGCTGAGCCTGGCACAGTCCTTTCCACTGGTAGTATATGTAATTTGCTCAGTTCTTGGACATGGCATATGGTAGGCTGAAGCCATTGCTTCCTTCTGTAGATTTAGATGATACTTTAAAGATCCTGAGCTAGTTTGCCACTCTAGCTGGTGGTGCAGCATGCACTGTCTCTGACAGGAGCACACAGATCCTTCCAAGCATTTCACTAAAGCTGCTATCCCTGTGGGCATGAGGTGGAATGCCAAAGGGCACTCGGTTTATCTATATTGCCTGAAACCCATCTCCTGGAAGGAAGCAAGCCTTCAGTAGAAACCACTAAGCTGCTTCCCACTCAACATTATTAGTGAGACCAAGAGAAAGTGAGGAGAACACAAAAGCTTCCGTCCACTGACATTACAGTCTTTCGAGCAAGACAATGGAAGTAGTAACATTAAAAAATCTAGTATCGTTATGGACACCAGAACACTGTCAATAATCTCACCATTGACAAATTCAGGGGAAAACCATGACTGCTCAAATGTACTAGGTTTCCTCCCTGTCATAGTAAAACAGAAGGAATAAAACATCAAGTTGTTTGGACAGATGAGGAGCGTACAAAGGGTAGTTCCTGTGATTTATGGGGTTTTAATACTGGTGACTTCCCTTATTCTCAAAGGAATAGAGAGAAACTGAGAGACAAGAAAGCAAAGGAGATTCACAGCATTTCAGGAATCGTGTTAATTTTAGGACTTTTTACCATATAAATATTATCTTCTCTCTTGTTGCTTTCCATTCCTTCTGATGTAGCCTGAGAGAGCATGGGGACTTTTAAAACATTTTTCTTAAATGAGAGGCTCATAGCTGATACCAGTGAAGACAAATGGCATAACTGCTGCCCCATGTGACTTGTGTTTGCCTCAGTGGTCCCAGCAGTCCCCATGGTGCATGCCCATCTCTGGAAGCATCAAAGGTAGAGATCCACAAAGGAGAAGGACACTTTGATCCTCTGAGTTGCTTCATTTATTATGCTCAGAGTAAAGCTTCAGGAGTCTCCATTCTTGTTGAACTAATTTGATTCTTCATTAAGGTAACTATTTTCAGAGCTTTCCTATCACTACCAAAGCCCATCCAAAGTCTTTCATCATATTACATCTGTTACTTCATCCTGCTTCCATTAGATTACTTACAGGGGCCTCTGAAGCCAGTTTAGCCTCAAAGACATGACTTTAACCTATTCTAGAGTGTCATCCAGATGCAATAGTAATCAAACACAAAAATCTAAGAGAGAATTAATGTTCAGTGCCTAGTGTTTGTGTCTCCTGAGTCTTATAGTGTATTTTGTGCACGAGGAGAAGGCTGTTTTTCTTCTGAAAGCTGTCATCATCTTGCCTAGGAGCTCATCTAAAGAAAGCTCTAACTGGCTCTTTAAAATATGGCCCTTCTTCTGCTGCTGGTGTGGGAACGATGGTGAGACCAGGCCCAGGGTGTATTTGTGAATTTACAAACTGTGCACATTTTGTACATTTGCAGATTATATTTGTGCATTGACTTCACTGGACAAACTGGCTCAGAGAGGTTGGCCTGAGAAGAATAAAATGTATTGCTTGCTTTTATGTAAGTCAAATAGAGACTAAGTCAATCTCTAGTTACACCCATGCCAAGCTCTATTGAAGTCAAAGGTTTTCCACAAGTTTTATGTCTCACCACACTATGCTCAGTAATGAAATTATGGCATTTTTTTGTTCAGCTCCTAAGTAAAACAGAAAGTAAAAGTGCCTGCCCCTCACCACTCCTGTCCAGACTTGCTAAACCACAGGGACAAGGAAGATGGAACAGTACTGTGCAGGATGCACAGGGGAAGGATCTCCAGCTTTCCAGCTCTGGCTCCCAGGTACAGACAATGTGGGATCACTTACAGTGTCCCGTGACTGAGCAGACAGCTGTGTGACTGTCTTTGGAGGCAGGGAATGGCCGTGACTCCACTTCAGGAACATGTGTTCAAGAGGATGAGTTTGTTTTATTTTGGTGAATCATTTGCAAATGAAGCTTTTGCCAGTAGTAAGCTTGTGGGCAGTGCTGGGACTATCCTGCACCAATTTTGCCCTCATTCGAATCACTGGGTTGTACTGGTATAACACTGTAGTAACTCAGATATAAGTCAGAATCTCTTCTTCCATCCTAGGAAAGATCAAGTCTTTCCCCTTCCACAAGGTTCATCAAGATTAATGCAGACTAAGGGGCATTGACAATTCAGAGCCAACCATATTCAGAAAATTCTCATGAATTTTCAGGCTGAAATTATATCTGCATTCATTTTAAGACAGATCTGTCAGGGTATAAATGGCATGAAACAGAGCAGTAATTCCCATCATTTTTCCCAAGGTCTTTATATGCTTGTTTATATTCTCAAAACTCTCAGAGTAATGAAGGAAACAAAGTACCATGTAATCCTCGTGCTGTCAGATTCACTGATCTGATGACTTGTGCCATGCCCGGAATATGAAGTATGGATGATTAAAGGACATTCACAGCATTCATAAATGACACTTCCGTGAAGAGTATTTGTGTTTATGTGGAACAATTGCATCTGGGCTGCGAGGAAGTCAGTCAGTCACTCAGTCATAATTTCTGAGAAAGATCTGAGCTTTCTCAACATTATGGTTGCTTTCCCAGTGAAAAGGCACCATCAAATTAACAGCTGCCATCAGGTGGGGAAAAAAAAAAGAGGTTTAAGAATCTAAGATTAAGTATTTGGGACAGATTTCCTCATCCATTATTCCATCTACATTTCAGATGATTGCTCTTCTTCTAAGGCAGTATCTATTAGTTGACTCAGGTTTCTCAAAACTATTGCAGCATCACAAAGGGAGGGATGATGGCCTTCATGTAGCCAAGACCCAAGGTATTTCATGTCAAAATAACCCAGGCTCTATCAGATCCTGTGGATGGTGTTTCAACAGTGTGATCCCTACTCTCAGACTCTTGTTTAGGATGTGGGGTGCAGTTTCTTTCAGAAATGCAATTCCAGAAAGAACTTTGTACTGCAAAATTCATTGTTGTTCCAAAACTGAAGGCATCAGATCATGGGGCTTGTTCCAGGTTTTTAGGCTGCATCATTTCTGCTCAGGTGAGGAAGACCTGCACTCTCAGACACAGCAAAGATGAAGGCCATATACCCAGTGCACAGGCCAAACTGCAAATTTAAATGTCTCTGTGAAAAGTCCAATTTAACCCATCATTCTGCTTAATCATTGTGCACCAGCATAATTTCTGGACCCTGAAGCTCTGCCACTGTGGAAGTGAGAAGTGAACACTCCCAGGGCATGTGTTTTCAAAAATCAGCAAAACCTCAGCATTTGTAGTGGCTGTTTGCAGACACTGAGGTTTTCATATGAAGTTGTCATAGCAAAGCACACACTACCTGTATCTGCAAAATGAATGAATCTTCTGCAGATTTGCTAAAATTCATGACATGCCTCCAGAACTGTGGCTCAAGAAAGGGGTACTTATTTGAACCTCAGAACTGTGCCACAGCTCTCCCTGAAAGGCTCTCAGTCTTTCATGGAGTACAGTTGTGCCTGACTGAGAACTAAACTCCATTCTTTACTGAGGCTTTTTATCTTTTTATGCTTTGCTTTTCCTCAAGGGATGGGAGAGGTCTGTAATTATGAAGTGGAGATGACCTAAAAATGTAAGACCTGAGTGACCATAAATTTATCAGTTAAGCTGTCTCCTATGGATCTGAGAGACTGGAAGGTAGCACGATGATATGTCATTAGCCCCTAATGGAATTAGCAGACATGGAAAAATGTTAAATAGCAACTTTTTGCATATCAAATCAACAAGTGCAAATGCTAACAGTTGCCTTTTTGATGGATTCTGTGATATGCTGTATGGATGTGGCACTCTCTAATGAACTCTACTCTTGTGCTTTCTATACAAGGCCTTCTTCATGAATAAAGCATTTAAGTACCTTAGGTTTTGATATTTCTCTGGGAATATAAAGCAATTATGTTTAGAAACCTGACTGTTATAGAAGTAACTACTGATTCAAGATAACTCAAATTAAACTTGAGGGTATTCTCCAAGTTTTCCTTACCTTATGCCTTTAAAAGAGTCATCCTAAAATGTGAGAAGTTTGAGTCTGAATTGGCCAGAAAGTAGATTTTTCAAAATCCCTCAAAAGAATGGAACAGTCTGCCCAGGGGGGTTGTGGTGTCTTGATGTTCAAGACCCGCCTGGATGTGTTCCTGTGTGACCTAGTGTAGGTGATCCTGCTCTGGCAGGGGGATTGGACTGGATGACCTTTCAGGGTCCCTTCCAACCCTTAACATTCTATGATTCTGTGTTTCTATGATATTTACAAAAGGAATTTCCTTCAGGACTGTGCAGCAATGTTCCCAAAACACGACATCCTCCATGACACCGCGCTGCCACAGCTATTTTCCTCACTGGGATTAGTCTGATTAAATGGAAGTTCTGTCAGTGCAGGCAGTTGTGTCTGAGTCCTCACTCTAATGCAAGTGGCTAAAACAGGTCAGGTGAATTAAATGCAGAGTGCTCATTCCTCTCCAGAGACTACTTCAGTCTACACATCTGTACCATGAAGTCAGACATCCAGGTTAGGTAAGATGAATGCTATTTCATTGCTCTTCAGTGACTGCTGTGCAGACCTGTATTATTGCCCATTTTCAGGCACGACCCAGCCACCTTGCACCTCTGGAAGGTATTTAGGACCAAACAGAAATAGCCTGAAACAGAAAAGAAATAAATGAAAGGGCATCAAAATGACTTTGCAGACAACAGCTGAGCACATGAGGTTAGAGTGTGGGAGAATAAGCACTAATGACTTTTCATCTGGAGGACAAGCAAGAGGTTTAGGCTAGTTATGTACATGGCCTTTAGCTTTAGTTGACAGAATGAATTATCAACCAAAATAAGCCACTTATTTGGATGATTAAGCTCATTTTTTTACCGTTTCACCTCTGAATAGATTATGGTTGAATACACCCAACTGACTTGAATTTCCTGGTGTCCCCTTGGCTCAACATCCTTCAAAGTGTTGAGGGCTCCCCCTGGCAGTAGATCACCCCAGGAAAGGCACTAGAGCAGAGTCTGAGTGCATCTAGAGAGATAAAACACTGTTGGCATTTAAGGTCAGGTATGTCTTGCATTTGGACACCTGTTTTGTCGATACTAGCCAAGCTAGTCACCCCACACTCTTTTTATAGCTAAAGATAGGCACATTCAAGGCACTATACATCTGACTTGTTTTAGATATCTCCTTTAGGATGAGGTCATTTTTGCTGTAATCTCCATTACCTGTATTAATTCATTATATTTTGACTACAGGAGAGACACCCTAAGTGTCTATATTTAGTCTCACAAATCCCAGTCATGTAATTAGAAAATCCCTGGAGCATTTAACTGAATCATGGAGTGGTTGTATCCATATGTGTACCTAGTCCCTAGGAAATGCCTTTGCAGTTCTAGGTCTTACACCTCAAATGTAAGCATAAGTACAGTCAGCTGTTAGATTTACCCCACACAGACTTAAACTAGCCTGGGTCAGGGCATGACAACATGCCCAGAGCTCAGGCACGGCTGCAAAATCAGCCAATGCCCTGCATTAATATATTCTTGAGCAACTTCTGCCTTGTCCCATTCACCAGTGCCTGGTGACTCTTGCTGAAGTGTGATGGTGGAGAGGAGGTGCCTGGAATAACTGAAGCTCTTACTCCTTTTCATAAGGGATTACATTCCACCATCGGGAGAAGACCGCAGCAGATCTTGTGAGCACTCTTGACTGTGTTTCCAGTCCAAATGAACAGCAGGCTGAGTAGTTCCTGTACTTTTTTTTTAGGCTACTCTGCCTGCCACTGTTTTCTCCTCCTCAGGATCTCTCTCTGATGACCCCTCTGCCCTCCTTCATCAGTCAGGCTCATACTTATGATGCCTTCCTGAGAAGTTGCCTCCCTCCATAGAAACCAAACTAATAAAACCCATGAGGTATGATGTGGCTGCATTTTGCTCTGTCTTGCACCCTGTGTGCACTTAGCGTGACGCACCCCACAGGCAAGGAGCTGGTGGCTGCCACGCTGTGGTAGTGCTAGATGTGCCACAGCACCCCCATGGGAGCTCACACCGGTGCAGTAACCTGAGGACTACAGAGCTACAGCCCAGGGAGACCAATTGCTACGGCAGCCGGGGATTCAAGGATCTGAGTATTTAGCTGTATTAACTCCTGTCCAAAATGCCTAATTCTGGGATGTCTGCTTTGCTATAGCATAGACATGGACACAGGTGCTGTTAAAAATATCCCCTGTTCTTTAACTTCATATTTTGCTTTCTTTGAACACAAAGCCTAGGATCCCTCTGAGCAACTGTGTACATTTTGTTCTGTAAATGGTTTAAAAGTATATTAAAACATTAATCTTAGTCCAAGCCCCTGTGTGCCAGGTTTCTGACTGGAACACAATTTAATGGTTGACTCATAGTAGATATATTTTATAATGGTATGATGTTCTGATAGATGGTGATTTACAGATACAGTACTTAGCGCTGTCTTTCTTTGGAAAGTCTTTTTATTGCTTATTTGTGTAACATATGGGTACTTGGAATTTAAAAATATTTTCATAGATTATTGTTCTAATAACCAGAAAAAAAACCCAACCAAACAAATATGCAGTCAAACTTCAAGTCTGTCCTTTAAAACAAAGAGCTAAGAATGTCTGAGAAAATATGGTTCAAACTGAACTAGACTAATAAGGTCTAATATGTTTATTTCCCTCTAAACAAAGAAGTCCATAACTGTACTGGTGGCTCATATATCTGGCTTGGTTTAAAATTGGTAACATTGGTTGGGCTATTGTTAACATATATTTGAAATGTCAGTCAGGGGCATTTCAGTGGATAGGGAGCATTTGAAAAGAGAGGTTTTGTTACACACACTGAGGGGCTATCCCACCCTTGCTTTCCATAGGGCAGGCTGGCAAGGGCTGGTGTAAAACAGAGACCTCCTAACTTGTCAGTCTGAGTCCCTCCACCAAGGAAAGGATAACAACAACAAGGACACACGGGTATCTGTACAACTTTCCTATGCCAAAACTGAGTCAACCCCTTAATTCTGACTGAATTACTAGGAAGGCCTGCTCAAAAAAAAATTAATGGTTTATTACATATTACGTTTTGTTATTTTTGTTGAAGATAGCACTCCATTTTTTTTATGTAGTCTGAGTGGTTTGATTTGATTTGCCCTAAGGGATAGTGATGGTAATTAACACTGCAGCTTTCTGTCCATAAGCTATTAACTGATAACCAAGGAAAGATAACTGTAATGGAGAAATGACAAGTACATCATGAGAGGCTGCTGGACTAGCTGAGGAGAGTGGCATGACAGTTATATTACTGCACAAATGCAGGGTCCTCTGTAGGCAGCTGGACCTTTGGGACTCCTTTGATGGGAATAGAACATTAACTGTATTTATTATACACCAATATATCCTGCAAAACATCACAGATGATGTTCTAGCTCCTTGGAACAGGACAGTAAATGACACTGTTTCTTTGTGAAATGGTTCCTTCATCCTTTTTAAGTGCTTTCATTACATATCACAGCTGAGATGTTTTATTATAAGAGTTACATGACTCAGCAAGATTTGCAAGAGAGTACAATATGACTGACAGTATTCCTGATGACACCCTTTGCCTCTGAGTGGTTAGACAGAATTTAAGGTCATTGCAGGTTGCTTTCATAAGGAAGGAAAATTAACAATAAAGGAGTTTTTTTCACCAGTCCTGTACTGCAGATCTATAAAGAACTTCACTTAGCTTTCGTGTTCATCAGTGCAATGAGAACAAGTAACAGATTGAAGATCAAGTTTCTTGTCAGGTTACATTCCCCTAAAAAAAAAAATTCATTCTTGACCATCTTCCCAAAGCCACAAAGGAGCTTCTTTCTTAGGTGGTTACCTGGCTTTGGGAGCTTTCCTCTTAATGGTATCATACTTTGCCTTACTACATAGCCACTAACCTGTGCAGTGCAATGCTGTCTGTCTCCAGGCTCTCACAAAGAGAAGCGGTGGTTTATTCCTTTGTTTAGAAGACAGGTGCACCAGACTGAGCAACAGTTACTCGGCTGCATTAGAAAGGTCCAGATATTTCCTCTCAGCTTTCCCTGCTCATGAATTAAATCCCACTATCTTCAGTCACCTGCACACCCATAGAGTAAGAGCTCATGACATTTTACTCTCCTTCATAGCGTTAAAGTGCTGTAGTAATCCCCTGAGTCCTGGATATGACTGTGCTGAATATTGTATGAGACCCATCAAGGACAGAGCCTCTGTCTTAAAAAACTTGCAAAAAAAGTTATTTGATTTCAGCAGAAGACAAAACCCCAGATGTTTTTTATCTCATGGTTAACAGTCATATATGAAGCATGGAAGTGGTGGAAGATTTGCCTCTTTATCATTTTAAGTTTTATTGTATTTGTTTCTGTAAGAATAACCACTTCATAAAACATACTAGTTCTGCAATTTTCCCAGCTATGACTAATGTACATGGAGATGGATGTTGGTTATATTTGTGGAGCTTTATTTGTACTATGCATGAATCCAGTTCTCATCGGTAGTTGGTTTTTCTCTTTTAATTGTTCTGACCTCTTTTTCGTTTTTATCGTAGGAAAATATTTCCACTGCATCACTTAGACACAGATGAAACATGCTGCATTTGTTAGTTCATCCAAATCAAACTGATTTTTGCTGTAGTTTGATTAATATGAATTTAACATAATTAATCTCAAGGCACTGTTGTGTTTAAACTCTTTATTCTAATTTTTTCAGATTCATTCTCAAAATAATATGGTTCTGAGTATTAATTACAGACGTATTTCATGCTTTGCCAGTGGTCAACTTACTGTATAGGAAGTGACTAAATTCCTCAAAAGAGTCATGAGCTGTCTGCATGGCCATTACTCTAACAGACAAGTAGAGGATTTCATTTTCAAAGCCACGAGTGATAGGGAAAGAGAGAAATGTTGAGTAAATGAAATAAATTATGTTTAGGTACGTAGTTCTCAGACAGTGTGCTTTATATGTGTGCATTTGTTTGAGTCACAGCTAAAAGTTTCAGCAAAGCCTGATTTGGTTCAAATGGAAGGTATGTTTAGTCAGGCTTTGCTCAGAGGGTTGGTGAACAGTGCAAACAGCTGGCAAAGAGAAGCAAGGATAATCCATAGTCATCTCCCTTTCAGTTCTGTGATATAAAATGGTAAAAATATTAAGTTAAAATGACACGTTTGAGAACATACTGTGGATTTTGTTACAGAACTCATCTGTCATGCTCGGCACCCCTCAAGCTGCCAGGCTGCAGTGTGAGACCATTCCCAGAGCACTGGTGGCTGGATGGAAAGCTGGAGTGACTTTGACACTGTTGGAAGCAGGACCAAAGGCAAAGTGCAGACACCTTAAGTCACAGCTGCTGGACCCATCAGGAAAATGATAGCTCAGAATTTTGGGTTGACCTTTTTAACCTTTTCAAAGCACTATATAACCCTTTCTGGGCATAATTCATAGGAACTGTGTAGGAAAAAAAAAAAATTACTATCTAGACCACCCTGTGTGATGAGCAGAAAAATGAATCACCAGAAATAAAAATCAGTCCTTCAAGTTAATTGTGTCATAATCTTATGTCTTTACTAATCTATATTTTCAAGAACATCAAGCTGCACTGCAAGTATTGAGGCAGAACTAAAAGCATATGTTCCAGCAATTGCTTTGGGAATGTTTTCCAGCAACAGAAGGTGGTGCACTCGATAGCTGACAAGCTTTTTTGGTCCAGAGGGGCAGTCCAGACAGATGCAGAACATGCAGTTCTTTACTTGCTGAACTGCCAGAATGTTTCTTTAAAGCAACAAGTAAAACCTAAAGACATCTCTTACAGCCTAAGTAGTCAGCTTGAAAAAGTCTGCAGATGTTAAGGGAAAGGAATATTTTCCTATGGCCATAGGTGTTGACTGTAGCTTTGCTATCAGTGCTGTGACCTCAGATTGCTGAGTAGTATGTGGTACTGCCCCCAGAAGCTGTGGGTCTCCACCAGCACATCAATGTCCTCCCACTCCTCCTGGCCTTCCTGGGTGCTTGTAGAATGAAAGCCCATATGGAGGACCTCACTGCCCACTCCAAGCAGGTGGATGGACATGAGATCCTCTCAGAAGAGGAACAGCATTGTCCTACATATCTGGCCCTCTGGTAGTGAACATGACACACTTACCTCCACCATCTACCCACTGCTTCGCAGCATCTTAAAGCCACAGTCTCTTGTCAAGGTTTATGTCTGCAATATCACCTGAACCACAGGCAGAAGCAACTTCCCACCTTTCCTATGTGTTTAGCTCCATGTGTCTCTTTGTTATTTGGACAAAATAAAATAAATCTGTCTTCTCAGAAAGAGATGAATCAGCATCCCTGATACCAGACCAAAAATATCTCCACTGCCAAGAGCACTTACCTTTCCTGAAGGAGTCAGTTCAGAGCTGGGTGCAGTTTAAAGAGTGACTCTGGCTCAGATGGGAAAGCTGAGCAAACCTTAGAAAAGTTTGATCAAAAGTAAAAGAAATCACCTAAACTGTAGCTCTAAGTTACTGTCTTCTTCACAAACTTTCTTGTACATCTAGAATAAGTGGCTTGTTTCAGTTCTAACATCAGATTACTGACTTTTGAAAGGGATTTTTTTGTTATATGGTATTTTTTGGAGTGCTGTTATCATACTTTTTTTTTTTTTAATTTGGTGAGGGCTGTTTGTTCCATTTGCCTCATCTATAGACATTTAAATCCCTATCACTGATAGATGCTGGACAAACCCAGCAAGAGCTGGGGATTTTGATCCGCTTTGCTTTCTTATAGCCTTGCAGTAACATCTGTCTTTGCCTGCTTAATTGCAAAAATCTGGTCAAGTGTGTGACATTATCTCATTTGTCTAACAGGTAGGCTGCAAAGTGCTGCAATTCTTTCATCAGTACATGTTGGGCTGCAACTATTTCTGGATGCTCTGCGAAGGCATTTATCTTCACACGTTGATTGTGGTGGCAGTGTTTGCTGAAGAGCAGCGCTTGCATTGGTATTACCTCTTGGGATGGGGTATGTATGTTATAATTTACAGCAAGATGTTTAATTCTTGCAGATGCTTGAATTCTTCTATCACTTAGACACCTAAATTATTGTATTTATACCACTAGATCATAGTCTAAGATTGACTTCTTGGATCCTAAATCTGAATGCATTTA
Organism: Chloroceryle aenea; assembly: GCA_013399075.1. Classification (NCBI taxonomy): domain Eukaryota; kingdom Metazoa; phylum Chordata; class Aves; order Coraciiformes; family Cerylidae; genus Chloroceryle; species Chloroceryle aenea. Next base: position 265,176 of record VWZY01000402.1, on the reverse strand, counting down.
TGTGTATGGGCCTAGAGACTTAAAACTCATCAGGGGTCAGTATACATTATTTGCAGCATTTTGCAATTTGCTGAAAGAAATGCTTGAGTTTTGTTAAGCAAAGCTATGGGAGAGAAATAGATTTCCATCCAAACACATCTCTTTTCTGAACAAAAGTTGTCTATTTTTGTCACTTTATATACAAAAATATTAATGTGACAGTACCTATAAAAGTATCTTTTTTTCTGTAATGAAGAAGAGGAAGAATCGGTATCTATGCCTCTCTGTGAAAAAACACAGAAGGAAGAAAGAGGAATCAAAATTTCTCTTGAAGTGCATCTAGTATTGGATATATTTTGGCAGATCTTGTTTTAAAGAAGATCCCATTTTATGTACACAACAGTACATAATGGCCGTGCTATCAGGGCTCATTTTGTTCCACGATGATGGTCTCTAAAGCATTTCAGAGAAACATGCAGCTGTCTATAAGCAAATCTCAATAATCTTCACTGAGAGAGGTTATAAACCCATCCACTATGAGTGCAAAGTGTAGCAATTATATGCATGTTGCCCAAGGAACTGGGTCTGGTTCTTCATCTACAAATACATAGATCTCTTCTGTTTTTACTGAGGGATCCCTTGCCTTTTAATTAGTAACAAGTGCAGATATTTATCATTTGGGCTGTTTGGTCCAATAAAATGCCATATATATACAACCAATATATTACAGTGGAATGTAATCTCTTTCACATTTAAATCATTACTGTAAATCCAGTCCACATCGGCATTGACAGAAAATCATTATCAAGAGCTATTTTCCAGTGTGAGAATCATGAATCTCTGGCTTCATTCCAGTTTCTAGCAAACCATTCCCTATATCTTGAAACCACTGGTGCAGCAAACAGCAAATTATGTGCCTTTATTCATTGTCCCACTGCATTTAGGGATGTGCACTTGTATTCATCTCTTGCAAACCCATTATGAAGCAGATAGAATTTTCTCTATATTTTCTATCCTTTTTGAAGATGATATACTTGTGCCCTACTGCTTAAACCAATAAAAAATAGGAATGAATTAGATCAAAGGAAAATGACTAAATTCTGAATGTTCTGAAGAACTTTAAAACTCTAGACATCCAATATCAGGTCCTAAACAGACACTAACAGTAAAGTGGAAAGTTGTACTTCCCCCATTTGCATTTTCATTTACGACCCTGTTAGCTTACTTTGCTTTTACAGTATAAGACTGAATGCTCCCTAGATATCTACATTAGATACCTAGAAAATTAGCATGATTTTCTAGTTTATATGGATGGTAGTGCTAGATAACAGTTTCCAGGCATCTAAGAACTCATCTTCTTTACTTGGAGATCATATCTCAGCACATGGAAGAAAAGAAGGTTATCAACAGTAGCTAACATGGATGCACTAAAGTCATGTCTGACTAATCTAATAGTCTTCTATGATTGTATGACTGAATGGGTAGATGCAGGGAGAGCAGTGGATGTTGTCTACCTTGACTTCAGCAAGGCTTTTGATACTGTCTCTCTCGTGGGAAAGCTCAGGAAGCTGGCTGAACAAGAGAGCCCAGAATGTTCCTATCAGTGGTACAGAGTTCAGCTGGAGACCAGTAAGTAGTGGTGTTCCCGAGGGGTCAGTTCTGGGTCCGGTTTATTCAACATCTTCACCAATGACCTGGATGAGGGGACGGAGGTGTACCCTCAGTAAGTTTGCTGATGATATCAAACTGTGAGGAGTGGCCAGTACACCAGAAGGCTGTGCTGCCATCCAGCAAGATCTGGACAGACTGGAGAGCTGGGCAAAGATAAACCTAATGAACTTCAACAAGGATAAGTAGAGTCCTACACCTGGGGAAGAACACCACCATATACCAGTACAGGTTAGGGGTAAAGCCACTGGAAAACAGCCCCATAGAGAGAGCCCTTGGAGTCCTGATGGAACAGCCTGTGCCCTTGTGGCCAGGAAGGCCAGTGGTATCCTGGGGTGCACTAGGAAGAGTGTGGCCAGCAGGTCGAAGTAGGTTCTCCTCCCCCTCTACTCTGCCCGAGTGAGACC
>VWZY01000402.1:251302-263089 GCA_013399075.1 Chloroceryle aenea | reverse complement strand
ATTGTGTTCGGTTCTGGTCTCCCTGGTTCAAGAGGGACAGGGAAATTACTAGAGAGAGTTGAACAAGGGACTGGAACATCTATATTAGGAGGAAAGGCTGTGTAGCCTGGAATAGAGAAGATTGAGAGAGGATCTTATGAATGTTTACAAATATCTGCAGGGTGGGTGTCAATAGAAGTAGCCAGTCTTTTTTCAGTGGTGCCCTGTGATAGGACGAGAGGTAATGGTAGAAAAGTGAAACACAGGAAGTTCCACCTCAACATGAGGAAAAAGTTCTTCCCTGCGAGAGTGACAGGATACTGGAACAGGCTGCCCAGAGATGTTGTGGAGTCTCCTTCTCCAGCGACTTTCAAGACCCGCGTGGATCTATTCCTGTGTGGCCTGCCCTAGGTGTTCCTACACTGACAAGGGGTTTGGACTCGAATATCTCCAGAGGTCCCTTCCAACCCCCACCATTCTATGATTCTTTATGTTTGTTTGTTTGTTTTTTTTAAATGAGAATGCCATTTTGCACTCTTTTCTTATAAGAATGGCATCTTTTCCAAGAAGAAAGAGACCTGTCATGCTCTTTAAAATCCATACTTCAAAAAGTATGTGGAACAACAGCAGCTCTTAAATGAAGAGAACCTTCCTGAAGGACCCTAAATTGAGTGAAGGTTTCTGGACTTTGTCTATGCAAATAGCTGAGCCTTTTTGGAGAAAGCAACAGTGCTACCACAAAGATTTTGTAGATTAGAATATTTGAATATATATCAAATTCTGATAGAGATTTGCTTTCAAAATGGCAGCCCTATGAGAAGAATAATTTTAAATGTTTCCTGCCAGATAAAGCTTTTTTTCATTTTCATGTCCTGCAGCATAAGCCTTCCCAAAATAGTGTCATTACATATCAAATTATGAAGAGGAAAATGGTCATGAACATATTTTTTTCAGGTGACAAATGAATTTAGGCAGTGCAATTTAATGCAGCCAGGACAGCTAGCCTGCAGTGAAAGCTTATGAAATAGTGGTAATACTGCTGAGAACAGCACTAGCATCATGGTGGGTAATTCAGTGAAGCTAGATGAGAAGACATTCATCAGTATCTGCAGCACTGCCCAGAAAGTAAACAGGGTGGTGGCTGTGATAATAGGGTGATGATACCTTGAGAAGGAAATGTTAACAAAAATGGACACAACTCTTGCCTGAATTCTGCAGCGTTTTTAGTGACACTGGATGAAAACTTCCACCAAAAAATGATCGTTAGCACCTCCTAAATAAGGCAGAAATCATTACTAGTAAAATGATCTAATTAGGACTATCTGGCCACCCCGTAAATTTGCATAAATCAGTGTAATTCCGCTGATTGCAGAAGCAGTAATCACACAGTATAACTTTAAACATCCAACTATATTACTCAATGAAGAGAGATACAATTCTCCAAAGTGCAATGCAGAGCAGCAAGGGTACGTTCGGTTCTGAATTAAAATTAGAAAGATCGAGGTAAATGTACATCACAAGATGAAACTACTCATTATGCATTGTTAGAACTAATCTCTATGCAAGAAAATCTAGATTATTTTACTTGAAAAAATCACTAATGACATTTGTAAAATAGCTTTATAAGAAAAATAAAAATCTGAGCAAGTATAAAACACTTCTACAAGAAGTTTGAGATGACTGAATGGAATCTGACATGTACAGATATATTTCAAGGCTGATGCCTTCAGATGACCCCTGCTGCTATGGATGTCATTTCTTATTTGGTTATTGTTTCACTGGGTCAGGAAATCACCCTTATGCAAGGCCAGAAAATGGTATCAAATGTGTGCATCCAGCCACAGTCTACTCTGTCCATCTGCTTCAGGCATCTGCAACCACATAAAAGTAAAAAGGGAATCATTTATTTGGACAGTGATGAAACAAAATGCCTTCCAAATGGGAGATGGAATATTGGAAATAGTGCTTTCCAAACTGGAAAGAGAATTAAGCGTAACTGCCAGTTTACGCCATAAAGGACCTGGCATGACCTAAAGGGATATGTCATACCTTTTCCTGGGATGGCTGGAGTATGACCTTTCTTATGTTACTAACTGCTTACCACATGTTGGTGGGACCCCTGGAGTGATACACATTGTACCACTAAGACCCAAGAGACCTTGGTGCTCCACTTCTCATTAACTCTCTGCCTTCAACCTTTACAAGAGAAGAGCAACATCCAGCCTGTAGCTAGAAATTTGAGCCATAGTCATGAGCTTTTTACCCTGTAACTAATGAAAACTTTCCGATGCATTCTTAAGATTTGCTTGTGAGTGTGTTGAGCCAAATATTCTAGACTAATGCTTTTAGCAGAAGAAAATACGTTCCTTGGTATCATGTGGAGTGCTCTACTTGTGATACTCCAGGCCAGATCTTTCACATGAATAATTTTGCTATTGCAGAAATGCCCCTTAAAAATTGCACTCTGTCTGTCAACAAAACTGGCCTAGACTTGCTGCATTTCCAAATCAAAAGGATTCTCTCGAGCTGTCAATCCCATAAATTCACCCTGAGGTTGGAAGTTCCTTTCTTTCTGTTCTGAGCTTTCTGTTTTTATACTGTGCATTATCACCCAAAAAAGGGCATTCTGCAGCCAGAGGCAAGTAATCATTTTCTAAGAATATATAAAGAAGGCAGCAATCCAGTTTATTCTCCCACACCTACATTGTCCTCCTAAGGTAAACTGCAGTAAATACTTTTTTTGGCAGTAGAGTAAGTAGTTGTTGCTTAAAGATACCTGGACACATCAGAGTGTTCTTCTTACATACTTTTTAATACCTTTTTCTCACTCCAGCATTGTCTGGCCTGTACTCTGAGGTAAGAATCCCCCAGAATTTGTCTAAGGTTTTTCCATCTCTTTTAAAAATATTTATGAAATCACAGACACCCAAAGAAATAAGAAGGACTTCTTCCCTCAGTGACTGATCATGATAGTAGGATGTTTTCACACATTTTTGTTTATAATTATAGAATATCCAAATCTCAGAAGAAACATCCATAGTTTGTAGGGAACAGGCAGCAGTAACACCAAAGCTATCCCTACTGAACAGCTATCTGTATGTGCAAGGTTGTACAAACTGGGGTCAATATTATAGTGCAGACTCCCCAGTCCCAGGTTCCTAGTTTACTGGAGAGGGACACAACATACAAGCAAGCTGATGGAAGATAGACAGGAATGGACCTGGTTCTTAATGTCAGGCTGGAAATAAGAATTTGAGGATTCCAGTTTGTTCAGCACAACATGTTCTTGGCTTGGTGCAAATTTGCTCTCATCAGCATCTTGTCAGAGCAGTGGCCTCTCCTGAGGCTTCACAGATAATGAAGAGGTGTGGATTTATGATATCCACAGCTCCACTCCCTGCTGAGATAAATATGCATGGGGTGGGCTTGACTGCACAGAGGCTGAGAACCTGCAGAAGCTGTCACAAATCCCCATCCCCTAAAAAACCTCATGGCTTCAAACATTTTCTCTTGTCATATGCTCCAAAAGAGCAACTCCTCGCTCTGTTTATTGCCTCATAATCTGGCATGCGAGTTAATGTGCCTGTCTCTTGCTCAACAGTGATTTACATGGTTTTAACAAGTGTCCCTGGTTTCCTGAGAGAATACTCCACTGAGAACCAAACCCCTGCATTGTTCCCATATTGCCTGCTCTCACACTTCCCTGCACAAGGCACATCAGTGCAAAGGAGCCTGACAGCAATTTTGTGACAGCCCAGGAGAGCATGGCCCATGGGCTTTACTTCTCCTTTTGGCCTGTCTTGAACATTTTTCCCTTTTGTGAGGTAATGCTATGGCTTTGAGCATGTTGGGATTACAGTTCTTAAAGCTGTGATTCTACATACATGTGTTTTGTGGACAAGAGACTTAATAGTGTGTGTGACACATGAAATTCATGCTAAGAATATACCAAGACTGATCTAACTTTAATCATTTCAGGGTTTCCTTTAATGCCAGCGTCTATTCATGCTGTTGCAAGAGCCAGATACTTCAATGACAAGTGAGTAGCATGTCTGTTTTTGAAGGGACTTAGCATTATTTAACTGCGTAACACATTTTATTTGAGTTAATAATACATATTAATGGTGTATTTCCCCTCCAGCTGCTGGATGAGTGTTGACACACACTTGCTCTATATTGTGCATGGACCTGTAATGGCAGCTTTATTGGTAAGAATATTATTTGCTAACAACAGTTTAATAATTACTTTTAAAATGCTGTATGGAAGTTTCTGTACTTTTAAGTATTTTGGTCAAAACTCAGAAGTAGATAGAGGTTTTCTCTACTCAGTGTTACGAGGATAGGCTCTCAATACTTTTTAAAAACAAATTCTCTAGAGGAACCTCCCAGTAAAGAAATTTTGAAACAGAATCACTATCCCAGAGTAAATTATTTATGTGCCATCAATAAGGCATTTAGCTATGCCTTAGCTAGGCTGAGCTGTGTGCAAGCTGGTCCTCAGCACGAGTTTCACTGGTCACTGAACTGGTACAGTCCAAAGACAGGGAGGTAAATGAGTCCAGGGAAGGGACTGGACTGGGCTGTCTGAGTAGGAGGACAAGATTTCAGGTGCATCTCAGCAAGTGTATACATACAGCATCTTGTATGCCAGAGGTGTATACAGTTGGCACAGTAACCCTCACCTTCTTGAAAGGTGGAGAAAGGGTTTTATTTAACCCAAGACCCAGGCTCACCTGAGTATGTCACACAACACACACTTCCAGCTTTTGAGCTGCCCCTTGTTTGTAGACATGTGCATGGACATACCTGCAGTAATGGCTTTGGAGATCAAAAAGTTGGGCAGTGAATACTGAGAACACTTTTGGATAAAGAAACAAGTTTCTGTCTAATAGCTGAATAACCTGAAAATCTTTCTATCCTTTCTTCACAAGCAGTCTTGCACATCATCAATGTGAGGAAGCCCATTCCTCACTGTCGTATAGGTAGTCTGCTGTTCCCATAGAATCACATCTATTGTGGTTCAATCTTGATTGCTTCTGCTGTTGTAATGCAAATTAACTTCTAGAAGATGATATTCAACCTTTATTTTTATCACTATGCTCCAAGTCTGTACAACTTAGACACACACAAAAAAAAAGAATAAAAAAAAAAGGGTCTGTATTTTATGGAAAAAGAGCAATCTTTAACTGTTCAAAATAAGGCATCGTAATTTCTGACTTGTGCTTATGCCATTTCCAGTCTTATTTTTCTTGTGAAGATGTCAATGTCTACAGAATGTTCTGCATGATGTGTTAGAAAAATCCCATAGTGACAGGCTGTCTTAGAAGAGCTGAGGATTTTTATCTTTGTAAAGTCTTTTTTCCACTTTTCACAATTACTTTCAAAAATTCTAAAAGTGAAGGTTAAGCAGAGTGCGTGAACTCAGAGTAGGATGGAGAAAAGGTTTACATTTAATGCGGAATGGGACCTCAGAAGTCATTTATTATTGCTTTTTTCCAGTAGAGCACAAGTGTAAAACAGTTGAAAGGTCTCTCAGTAGTTAAGAAGGGATGAAATGTTTTACCAAATCCTACTGATTCATGTTTTGTTGTTCTGAAAGATTTAACTGAAATTTCTCATATATTTATGGAATTTGAGGTATTAAAATACCTATGTAAATTATACAACCTGCATACTTATTAAAAAAAAAATCAGCCAAAGAAAAAGTCTATTGAAGCTGTGTGGAATTGGTGCCTGATACTGCTGTAACAGAACGGAAAAGAGTCATCTGGGTACACTGGAGAGAGAGGTCTGTGATACCTAAGATGTCCACAGAATATCTACTGGGGTCATTATGAGCCTGGTCCTATCCTCCCTGTTCCTCTGCAGGCTCTCAGCACATCCCACAAGAAGCTCTCTGTGAAACCACTGCCAAGAGTAGGTTTCCGTGTGCTAAGCACCCACAGCTGGGATCATATTTCCAGAAATGGCAGAGGAGATGTGATGCTGAGCTCCTTGGCATCACTGACTGTAAGGGTCAGGGACAAAACTTCCTGAAATGTCTGTTTTTTCTGCCCTGAGCTATCAAGTGGGTAGTGTACCACGAAGTCTGTGCAGTCTGATGGAGGCAAGGGGTGGTCGAGGTCTTTCTCAAGAGCATCCTTTCCTCCCTGCTCATACACAAGCCTGAAGTATTTGCCCATGTAAGCTGGATCATATTCCTCAGAGAAACTGTGTGTGCCCCTGTAGATCCCATATGCCCAGGGACACAGTGGGGTTTGTCTCACCTGGCTGCAGACATCTTCAGTGCAAACCTACTCAGAAGAGATATATTGTTACTCTTAGGGAACAATTTGTCCATCCCATTTAACCTTTTGACACAAAAATAGATTAATTGTTCCCTGGAAACCCTAAATTTGCCCACATCATCATCAAAACACACAGTACTTTCTAGAACTGATCCCTACCTGCCTGAAACATCTATGCGGGCTTCCTAAGGGAAGAGCAGTGTGTAGAGCAGTTTAACATCTCTTTTCTGAGGACATTTGAGATACTTTTCAAGGCCTGACTACCAAGGACCTGTCCCTTATGAGCTTCAATAAGGCTAGAAAGTTATGTTTTACTGACATTTATGTGCTCTGTATTTTTATTTTGAATGTCTGTTTAATTTGAATGCTTTTACCTATAGTGGCTTTCTTTTTGCAGGTCAACTTTTTCTTTTTGCTTAACATTGTCCGAGTTTTGGTGACAAAGCTAAGAGATACCCACCGTGCTGAGTCCAACATGTATATGAAAGCTGTCAGAGCCACTTTAATCCTGGTGCCCTTACTGGGAATTCAGTTTGTTATTATTCCCTGGAGACCAGAAAACCGACTTGCTGGAGAAATATATGATTACATCATGCATATATTAATGCATTACCAGGTATGTTATATTCAGTTTAGGTGAGGTGCTTGCTGTTAATTTAGCCAAATAAGCTGTTGCCTGTTGTTTAGCCGTGAAACTGGGCATGACTGTGGTTTTGCAGTTCTTTTCCAACCACTTCCACATTTTTGGATTATATGCCTTTCTGTGAATAGCACTGCTGTGTAAAGAACAGCCACAAGATAGAGGAAACAATGAAAAGTGTAGCAAAAAATTATCAGATGGCACTATTTCTAAACTAAGGAGAGAAAACTGAGATCACAAAGGGTTTTTGTGTTCCAGTGTGACTTTTGTTGAAGGGATCAAACTGACTGAAACTGATGCTGTGATGTCAATATTAAAATTAGCTGTGTATGCAAACTGTTGTACAGAGGGAATGTCAGCACACAGAAGAAAGACTGAGACAATGAAGATTCATTTAGGGATTAAAATGACATTACTAGTCAGTTTAAATTAAAATATAAGACTGACATTTTGATTTCATAAATGCTTTGAAAACACAGCTTCATTCCGCAAGTCTGATTTGTTTTCTTTTAAAAAACAAAACAAACCTAAATGACTTTAAATGCTTGGTTATCTGGTTTATTTCTCTTTATCAACCTTCGCATTTCAAAACTGAGGGCGTGCATGCCACTGTGTCTATAAGATGACTGAAGTTACAGGTCTGTTTCTGCAATGTATGCCCTCATGTTACATTTCTGCTCAGAAAGGAATGAGAGTCAGTTTTTTCTGTGGTTATGTGCATTGTTGCTTCTTCAGTCTCAAGGGTTATAATGGACTATCTCCAAATGAATTTTCTGGTGACAAACTGCTTATGGTTTTAGCAAGTTAGGATAAGAGTGTTACAATAATAATTTTGCTCTCAAAACATCTTTCAAATCCTGTGATGCTGTTGCAGTATTACAAAAAGAATGTCAGTTATCTTAGTTAACAGTCCTAACTGTGATCATTATGCAATAGAAAGTCACCAAACCAGGGTTAAAATGGAACCAGAAACAAACTCAAATTATCATGAAACTGTTGTACTGAAGGATGGGATTAGATGAGGGATCCATGGACGCAAAGTTTCATGTCTGATGGGTTCCTTCTGCTCTTGTGCCAGTCACTGGGAATGGGTTTCTCCTCATGACTTGTTGACCCTGATCAGTCCCTGCCAATACATTTATATTTTCTTTGTTCCATTTTAGCAGTGAGGATGGTGCTGGGGATGCTTTGCATAGGCACATGGTGGGGGCTGACTGTGCTGTACCCAAGCCAGGACAATAATGCAAAACTCACAGAAAAGCTCTTGACATCTCTGCAGTATTATCTCTGTGTACTCCCCACTAGCATGTAAATTTTGGCCTTTTGGGAAGTCTGTGAAGTTCTCCTGCTGACTGCAGCCAACTCTGATGCTCCCTTTTCAATTTAGAATGGATTTTTAATTACATTCTAAAATAATCTTTTTTAATCCTTTTCCAAACATTTCTTGTATGCATATTTAAGATAGCCAGCTATATTATCACTCCTCTGGTGCTCATTTCCTTCTAGGACCGATTATGTAATTAGCAGACATTGTTTTAGCTTGTGTAACAGCTGTATTTCCCTGCTAGCTATTGTGCTGCCATAAATTGCAGCTCAGCCTGCCACTTCATAAACTAGCAGCAGTCTGTTAGTTTTTGCTTCCTCTGGCATGACAATCATATACAAGCAGGTATCATGAGTGCAATTATGTTTCTTTTTTTTGCTGGAAAACATACTACATTCTCCATTTCTGCAATGGTTAAATGTGTAATTTCTTATGTCTTTCTAGAACAGAAAGAGGGACAGTTTTTCAACAGCGCATCACTGCTTTAAGTGAACACAATGGTTTGATATATTAGTTACACCATTCGTGCACACAGAAACGGTGCAAACAAGCACTGCAGCCTATTGTAAAAATCAGAGGATTCAAGATGATGAATGAGAAAGGATTTGTTCCTACAAGAAACTGTGTAATGGTATTTCATTCACAGAATGGTTTTCCCAGTTGAATAACAACATATCAAGTTGTTACGTGCTATGTTTCTGCTGACGAAGTCACTTTTGAATAACAGAAGCCAGTCTGGTTTTTAATTGTCCTGCTCTTTCTGGAATGCTATCATCAATGCTCACCATTTAAAGCAAAAGTTTGTTTGTTTGTTTGTTTGAATATAACAATATAAGCAATTCACAAAAATTTGAAAGACTGGGTTTTGTGATACAAATATTTTTGCGTGTTCTTTTCCAGCCCAGCCAGACAGCCTCCCACAGAGTCTGTAAAAGTAGCGATTAGTATCTCCTCTCACCATCACCAATCTCAGCTCTTCAGTCTCCAGACTGTTTGCTGCACCAGGCAAAAGAAAGATATTTCAATCCTTATGATGAATAACTTAAGCACAGTGGGATGCTGTAAGTGCATTGCTAAATAGGCAGTGAGCGTATTAAACAGAGCTCCTAAAATAGGCACCACAAAGCAAACATTTGCACTCTTGAAAAGCCAGTGAGTCACAGGTTTTCCCTAAAGGACCTGACTTTCAAACGCTTGTTAGATGATGCTGAAAGCACATGGAAGATGCAGACTTCCTCAAGGTGTAAAGTATTACAGTACAGGATGCGCTGGTTCCCTGCACAGCTCTGGCAGGAAAATACATCTGTTTCTTAAAATCCTGAAATGTTCCATTGCGCTACCTGGCAAAGACAAAAATGTTCCACCTGGGCAAAGAAGGTGCCTCCTGCAAAGGAGCAGACTGACAACAGCCCTGTGTCCTGCTCGCAACTGCACTCAGGTATCTGTGCAAAGAGAGCTTGAGAGATGTGGCTTGTGCCTCAGACTCTGTCAGGGCCATCTGCACCTCTGCTGTCCCTAGACCTGTTGCTGCCTTGCCCTGGGAACCTCTGAGTATCTTCTGAGGGAGCTCAGGCTGCAAAGAGGTCAGGGTGCTGGGCTTCTGTCAGAGGGCCTACTACTGCCCTGCCAGGCAGGAGGATCCATTTCATAGGGGCCTCATTTGTATGAAAGGTATTTCATATCTTTCTGGCATGGGTTTGGGCCACATATATATCCACCCTGCCTCCAGGTTTTAAATTTAACTCTCTATGCAGCTTTCCTGCAGAACAAAATTAACAGATATAAAAGTAGTCTCTTAAAAATAGTGAGATATTTCAATGCATTTTAGAAGGTATTCATTCCATCTCTTTCTCCATTTAAAGGGAAATAAATATACTCTGTGATCCCAATCCAGACAGGAACATTTTCTCCTTCTGTGCAAAGTTAAGGTCATAGGACTGCTTTTGACAAGATAAGTGGGGTTTTTTGTTTCCTGTTCTTTTTTTTTCTGTGCATTATTAATCATTTCAAAACTTTCTAATAGTTTGAGTTAATAAAAGTTGGTGATTTTTAATTTTTTTTTTAAAGCTAGATGTTATAAAGTGCCATTTTTGTATGAAAATAATATAGAAAATGAAAGTAATGAAACCTCCAGTAGAGAGCAGGAGAAGCAGCAAAAGTGTGAGCTTTGGCTCATGGGATGTCTCCATCATTTTGCATCAGGTGGGATGCTGGCTTCAGCCCTCTCATAACAATCTCCCCACCTCAGTAGCAGCTGAAAGTGCACCAGACACATTTGCTTATATTTTTAAACCTAAGTGAACACTTTATAACACTGTCATTTACCTCAGAGATGCTGTGTAAATATGCTATGAATGAGCATGAAGAGGAAGACAGTATTGTTTTTTCTCAAAGCTCTTTATCACTGCTGAAATGAGGGAGGTGGGAATGGGACATACTTCGGTGAAGAACCTTGGTCGTGCTTTTTTTGCTTTTTTTGCTGTCCATTCAGAAGTAAGAAGTGAAAATAGAATCACAAACTGGTTTTTTTTGTATTATGGCCATCTGTACAATTACATGTGCCATCATCTTCTACCATAAATAATGAATATATCAATCCCACTAAATCCTAAATGGCAACACAGGGTTTAATTAGGGCAGAAACTTAGGCCATGGACATGCTCAGGAATAACAGGAATAAACATATCTATTTTTTTTCTTGTTTTTTTGAAGACATAAGGTAAAAGAAAAACAAGTGAGGTATCAGAAACACATGTAAGTTTACAGTATCTGCATAGGTACTTTTTTAAAATTTCTTTTTAACCTGAGCAAATTACTGTAAGTTCTTTTCAAGACAGTTATGTCTTCTAGGAGACAGAGATATAAATTAAATATCTGTCAAGCAAAGAATGTCCTTGGACCAGTATAGCCACAGGGGAAAACTCACTACAACATCAATAAGGTACATGAACATCTGACATGGCCAGTGAATATCCTATGATTAAGCCATATTCACCTGGTCGCCACGTGGTTCCACAAATACTTTCAGAAGTCATTAAAGGCCTCAGAAGAAATCTCAAAATAAATGTATTCTTTATCTCTGGTTTTAGTACCACAGCCAACGTTACTGCAACGTTCTGCAGTAGACAGTATAGCACTTTATAGTTTAACAACTGTACACAGTGTCAGAGAGATATCATTGACCTAAAGATCTCAGCCTCAACAGAAATTAGGCCCTGAACAAAAACTAGCATCAGTCAGAAAGAATACAGAAGATGTGTATCAAACAGATATGAGAAATAACCCGTGGGCCTTACATGAAATATTTAATTTACATCCAGTCTGTCACATCTTCTAGTAGATCTACTGGAAGATAAGTTTTTCAGGAGTAGTCCTGAATATTTACCAAGGGCAAGTCATGCTTGACTAATTTGATAGCCTTCTATTATATTGTAATATTGTAACTGGATGGATAGATGCAGGGAGACCAGTGGATGTAGTCTATCTTGTCCTTAGCAAGGCTTTTGACACCATAACATCCTTGTGGAGAAACTCAGGAAGTATGGGATAGAAGAGCA
>VWZY01000402.1:118025-251259 GCA_013399075.1 Chloroceryle aenea | reverse complement strand
GGATGATTAAGGGTCTGGAACACATGCCTTATGAGGAAAGGCTGAGAAACCCGGATGATTAAGGGTCTGGAACACATGCCTTATGAGGAAAGGCTGAGACACCCGGGGCTCTTTAGTCTGGAGAAGAGAAGGTTGAGAGGGGATCTGATAAATGTTTATAAATATCTGAGGGCTGAGTACCAAGAGGAAAGGGACAGCCTCTTCTCATTCATGCCCTGTGATGGGACAAGGGGGAATGGATGTAAGCTGGAGCACAAGAGGTTTCGTCTTAACATGAGGAGGAACTTGTTTACTGTAAGGGTCACAGAGCACTGGAATGGGCTCCCTGGAGAAGTAGAGTCTCCTTCTCTGGAGAATTTCAAGACCTGCCTGGATGCGTTCCTTTGTGCCCTGTGCTAGATTGTATGGTCCTGCTCTGGCAGGGGGATTGGACTCGAAGATCTCCAAGTTCCCTTCCAATCCCTGACACCCTGTGATACCTGTGATACCCTGTGATACTGTAGAATTATCATCATCCCAAGCCCTCCTGTCTCTGAAGAGACAAAGATGTTGTCAAAGATGGATGATCTTCATAGCTTTACAGCTGAAGATAATAGTACTCTGCACTGTGGGCAAAACATTGTATATAAAGTAAAAGAAATAGAAATAGAAACAGAAACGGAAATAGAAATGTAGATTGCGGTGTCCAGAGGGCCATTGCTGGATGAAGAGCATTGAGACGTACATGGGACAAATGAAATAAAATAATTTCTTCAGCCAGAAGATGTACAGCATGTATGGTCTCAAAATAACAAGGAGCCAGAACTGCTGTCTGCTCACACCAGACCACAAGAGTAACTGAAAGGGATACAAGGTATCACCCCACCTTCTTTAGCTTTTCTGTCAGAAGTTACCCGGAGAAAACACTAGTTAAGTGAACTACACTGTCCAACAGAAGAAAAGTAGAGCAATTGCAGGCAGTAGCAGGAATTCAAACACCATACAGAAACTGAAATGGAAAATGGCTTCACTTCAGTAGTTCAGGTTCAGTTTCTGCCTTTGGGCGAACTGCAGTTCCCAGATTCTCCCTAAACACTCTCACTGATAAACAGAAAATTTTCTCTGCTTCTTTTTGTTTTCCTGCAGTCTTTTGCAATTGCCATGCCTCACATGGACTGCCCATCAAATGTCCCTACTCCCAGAGGAGACTAAGATCCATCTCATTTGTTTGCTGTTAATAAAAACACACTTTAGCAAAATAACAGGAACCCTCCTGCAACCATGTACCATGCAGTTCGATAGCAGATATTTTGCAAGACTGTGCAAATTAATGTAATGCACACAGAACAGAAGAAAATCAGTATGGGCCACTCCTATTGCAAGGCTCCCCTTGCATAGATTTTTGATGTAGGAATCTGTGGTCTGACAAAGTTCCGCTTTAGATATGTAAAATTTTTTTTGACTTTATGGTGTTTCTCAATCCAGAGCTTATGGACAAACTATTGTGTGTTGCATATTGTATACTGGGATTTGATTTTTTGAGAATACTCAGTGTTTTTCTAAAACATGAAAGAAACCCTTTTCCTCACTTACTTTCTCCTCCTCACATGTGCTTTTCCATGTTCATATTGAAGTCACATCAAATTATACATTCTGCATAAGAGAAAATTTATTGCAGTAAAATAATTGCCAAAATTCTGGTGGTCAGCACCTCTTCAAACCAGCCTGGGTATCTCTAATATATAAGCACACTGTTAAAAGAGTTACTGCTTACCCTGCATTTGTGGTCCAAAATATACACTTGAGAGTCCAAGACATCTTACAAAGTGTTAGCTACAATTTAACTGGTAATCAGTTAAATGAGGATTTATAAAAAACATACAGCTGTAAAGCTCTTCAAAGCAGCCCAAGGACTACTGCATTGCAGTTTTCCCTCAATTTCACAGGTGGACATACAATTAGTTTATAATAAATGCTTTAAATAGTTTAAAACTAAGGTATTTGGTTCCCAGTGATGCTATGTAATGCTCTTTTAATATGAGCAAGTGTGGTTAGGACATGGACCAGTGTAACTACATGATTCTGAAAGGCAGGTTCTGGGTACAAAAATTTTCTCTTACTAAGTTCACACTTTCTCACCTCATGTTCCTGCTTTGGCCATCTTTAATCTTGTAGCAGTAGTGAAATACTATCTGAACAACTGCAGCAATAATTAAATTAATTTAAAGCCATTTAGGACCAAACTATAAACCACAATCTCACTTTTTTTTTAATGTGTTGAGTTTATTTTTCCTTCTTCTGACCACTTATTCCTCTTTTCACATCCTCTCCAACTACCCACCATGTTGCCCCACATGCAAGTTAACTTATCCTTACATACAGTTTAATTTAAAGCCTTCCTGGGGCATCTGGATTCGACTTGGCTGACACTTCTAGCTGGGTAACTGCATTCTGACAAATGAGTGGCAGCCTGTAGGACACAATTCCTCCGCTGTCTCTTCAGCAAAGTCAGTGGCAGTGTGGTGCTCCACTATAAGCAAAATATCTATCTACCTTACACTTATATTTCATTTTCCTTCTCTAGGCCTCTTGTACAAAAATAACTTCACAGCCAAAACAGATAATCTATAAATATCAGTAATGTAGAATAGAATCATAAAACAAGTTAAAGAGGCAAAAATCAGTGCAGTAACATCACTGTGAAAGAGGGGGGGTTTACGTGAAGTGTCTGTGATAAAGTGTCTGTGATGCAGAGGAAGTGGACTAATGTTTTTATATTGTATTCATTGAGTCCAAGTTTCCAAACAATGCCCCCCTACAATTACATACTCTGATCTCTAAACTCTTTTTTTTTTTCTTCCTCTTAGGGCTTACTTGTGGCAACTATATTCTGCTTCTTCAATGGTGAGGTAAGCATGTGAAATACAGCACATAAACAGATCCTGAAAAATAGTCACTGTGTTGGTCATTAATGCAGAAATGAAGCATGTTGTGATACAAACTTTGAACCCACATCAAGTCACAAAGTTGCTTTTTTCCTCTCTGTATAAAAGCAGCAGTGTGAATTTTTGAAAGCTCTGTGCAGAGCGTGACTTGAATTTCTCCAAGCAGATGAATCAGGAGTGTTACCACTACAAAACATGTCACCAAATGAGGTACAAACATGACACTCTTCCCTTACCATCTGCAATTTTGATACAGAGGTCGAAGTAAATGAGAAAAATGCTCTTCTTCCCTTCCTGACCCAGAACAGTGGGAAGGACCACGATGCCCCGTAAGAAGAACTGGGGATCTTCAGGGGTCTGTCCTGAGAGCTATGTGCTGCATTCAGACCCAGAGCCATGACAGATGCTGAACCCAGTATCACTGTCAGAGCAGAGAAGCCCAGAGGAGTGCAATTACTTTCACTCCTTTGAGTGTAGCCTTTTTAAGGTCAGTGTTTCTCATGTAGTAATGGAGATATAAAAGCCCTTGAGGCAAAGATGTCTCCCATTGTCCTGCAGCTAGATCAATATTTTATATACCTACAGCTGGTTTTAGGCCCACTTCATAACTTTTCTTTTTTATCAAAAAAATAGCAGGTTAAAATATGTCAAGAACCATTTAAATTCCTACAGTAAGCCGTTTTCCAGAGACAGCTAGCAGAAAAATGCTTTTTCAATACATCAGGAGTGTTCAACTGTAGCGAAATAAAACCCCACATATTTTAGCAAAGCTAGGAATTCCTTTAAAATGTTAATTTTGAATCCAGAGCAGGTGATTTTGATACAGAGAAAGCTTTGTGAGGCTAGCAGTATGTCAACCTAAAGAGATATTCGTGCTCCTGTTTACCCCTGTATATTATCATAAAGTAGCAAGTTTCAAGTAATGACGTGCCCACCATGGTATTTTGCTAGCCACTTAAAGCAAGTTATGCTATTGATAAGGTGCTACTGGCTGCTTTGCTAATTTTCAGGGTGGCAGATAGTATTAAATTCTGCCACCACTTCTCAACATTGCTATACTTTTGCCTTTGGCTGCTTAAATATACAGAGAAATGCAACAGAATCACAGAATCACAGAATCACAGAATCACAGAATCACAGAATCCTAGGGGTTGGAAGGGACCTCGAAAGATCATCTAGTCCAACCCCCCCTGCTAGAGCAGGGCCACCTAGAGTACGTCACATAGGAACATGTCCAGGCGGGTTTTGAATGTCTCCAGTGAAGGAGACTCCACGACCCCCCTGGGCAGCCTGTTCCAGGGCTCTGTCACCCTTACAGTAAAAAAATTTTTTCGAATATTCAACTTGNCACTTCTCAACATTGCTATACTTTTGCCTTTGGCTGCTTAAATATACAGAGAAATGCAACAGTAGAAAAGATTAGAGGCCTCACAATACTGTAGCATGGCTTCTGAGGAGGCATAAAATAAAATAGCAAAACAACAAGAGAATGACACCAGAATCTAACATGAAATGATAGCTATAAAGATGACTCTACAGAAGTTCATGGTTTCATAGATTCATTTAAATAATGTTGGAGAGATGTACAGCTCTCTTTTCCTATGATGTTTCTGTCCCCAGGATCTGCAGGCTACTATACCTGTCACAGACTGTCACAGTCCAGTCTCCCTGCCCTGGAAGCACAGAAAGACTTATGATTCTCCCTGCTTGGGAGGACTTGGTCTTCAGAAAGAAGAGACCAGACAGGCAGTTTTTGAAAGATCCTCTCCCCATAGGAATGACTGCATAGTTATGTACAGGCAATGCTCCAGTGTGTCCTCACTTGCCTGCAAACAGTGTGTTACCCAAAAATTCTGATCTTGAACACTGCTTTCTTCTTTCTTTGTTCTCACAGCATCATCTTCCAATTTTTGCAGATTAGATTTTGAAAAAAAAAAAATTGCTTAATGTTTTATAACTTTAGTGTAAACAATGTCATTCCTCTGTAATTTTTCAACTCCAGTGAGAACATATGGATCTGTGCCTACATTAAAAGATATGTTAAAAATTCAGCAATGCTAAAAATGAGAAAAGGCATCAAGAAAATTCACTAAAAAACATGAAGCATCTTAAAGACTGTTTCATCAGAGAGCTCTTACTCTATGCTACTTTTGACAGTGCCAGAAAAGCATATTGACCTTTACAATACAATTTTCAAGTTACACAGTAATGAATATATCTGGAGCAGCTGCTTGCCAACATCATAGCAGATCATATGTATTATTTACAGATTAGATTGCAGGATATGAATGAGTTTATCTATTCATATGAACTTAAAAGTGTGTAAGGCAGAAAGCTAAAATCCAAATTCCAGGAATGACAATGAATCTAAAATAAATACACAGCTCTTTTTTCTTCATTAAGTATTGTATTACATTTAATTTGAATTCAGAATGAATATATATGGATTAAGAGAATACACCATATTCATACATGAAATGAAAATGTCCAACCTTAGAGACATGCTGTGTTTTGTGGACTTCTCCATTGATTAACCTGCTCTTAGGAAGTGGCAATATCAGAGAGTCGTTCTTCACGTGGACTGAGGATGCACAGTCTAGATCTAAATCCTGAATAGTAACAGTAGTCACCAAACCCTGCTCATCTCTGAAAGCTTTTTTGACACACCTGGCAACCCACAGTAAAAAGACCTCTTCCTTGTGAAAGGCTCTTACCTGGATATCCACTTTTGGTACTTGAACTGTCAGTGAGCCATCACCAAGGGGTCATATCTAGAAATTATGATGCCCAAAAGGAGATAAAAATTAATTTGATATTGAAATGTGGCTTCCAGGTTTTGTGTAGCTCCAGACTGCATGTAGGATTAATGACTCCTTGGTGCAGTGACTAATCAGAAATGTTCACCATTGTCAGACAGTACGAACAAACAGCTATGGGGATTCAAGTTTCCCAGACATGTTGAGAGTGATTTTTGTTCCTGCTTGCGTACTTTTCACCATTACACCCGTTTTCAAAATTGTGGCATCTGCAACATGGTCAATGGCAGGGATGCTGAGAAACCCTCTTGTTATTTTCTTATAGGAAATATTATTTACTAGACAATAAGGAAAGCTTTTCTTAGAATTTCCCTTTAAAAGTCAAAGATGACATCTCTCTAATACATACTCAAGAGAGTTTGGTGCTACTTGCATGAACACAGTACTAATAAGCATCAAGTAAGATAGGTAGTAGCATAGTTGTGCTCGGATGTGCCAGAAGAGAGGATAAAAGGATTATGAACCCTTTCCTCCAAGTCTCTTTTATTCATGCAGTTACACAAGGTACAGATATATAAGGGACAAAAACCTACAGAGGTGAAGCCACAGAGTCATGTCAAGATGGTATTAGGTCCTCGTAAAGGCAGCCCTGCTCTGAGTTTTGCTGCCCAGGATAACTAACTTGAGATAATTTCACCCAGTCTTGCTGTGTGCAGTAGGACACAGACCAAAGCCACAGTCTCATCTTTGGTCATGGTAGGAGATTGTTTCCAATCTGCTGTGCACTTCTGCTGCCATAGAGCTCAAAATTATTTCGCACACGAAAATTCAGTGTGGGGCAAGAAGATTTAATTTTATTACCACAGGACCCTGGATACTCTGGGATTTACTTTTTTTCCTACTGGAGTATTAAACTTCAAGGCTGAAATACATGAAGTTTAGCCAGGACAAATAAGGCTAAACTCAGTATCACCTGACAGTGTTTTATATTGCATTCATTGCCTACTACGTCACCAACCTCACTTTAAGCCCATCTATAGGAAGAAATGTAAAAATAGCAATAAGAATCTGTACTGGTGCCTGCACTCATGTGGAGAAACACATAAACAATAGATTTGGGTTGCACTTTTAAAATGACAGATCTTGTGCATTTTCATATAAAATTTCAGTGTCTGGCAGCACTGTAGTTTCTTTGTCCAACAACAGCAGTGTTGTACAGCTACAAAGTCTCTGCAGTAGTCTATTCAGTAGACCATTTCCAGGCCTGAGATTGCTTCTAGACTTCAAAGCTGGCCAGCAAAATGGAAAGCCAGTTTGGAAAAAAAGCAACCATGTATCTTCTGTGCCAGAGTTGAGAATGGCTAATAGAGAACAGAAAAATCGTTATGGTCCTGAAGAGCAGAGTAAATAAACTCAGCCTCTTTGTGTCTTTAGACTTTATTTCATCTGCTATCAGAGCAGAAAGCATGGCAGGCATTGTTCTGCCCCTCCTGGTCCCCAGGAGCCTCCTTGGTTGTTAACACATCACGGCTGTGCATGTGATTTTCAGTAATTCTGCTTACACATTTAAAATGCATGCATGAACAATTTTACTTGGCACTAAATTATGATCATCTGAGATCCTTGGAATCATAGCAGAAACCTAGATTAACACATTGTTTTACTCGAGGGCAGCAGTTTGTACTATCTATTACCCATTTGTGGCCAGATTCCTGTACAGGCCAGCAGTTCATCAGAGAACAAAAACACAGCTGCTTTGACTTTGTGCTCTCACTGCTCTGGGGAGCCTTTTAAACCTGACTAATGGCACTTCTAATCATGAGCTGAACTGGAAGGGATGTGCTTGCTCTCTCCCCATATATAGAATATAAGTGTCACTCCTGAGAAGAAAACTAGGTTTTGTAAGAATCAGTGACATTATTCTTCACTCTCCAGTTAACTGTGTTAATCTCCAGACCTCTGGTTGCCCTGGTGGCTTGTCAGAATCAAGTTCGAATGAGAGCAGTTTGAGAGCTCAGTATGAGTTCTTCACCTTCACAGCAACTCTTTTTCACATGCAAGAGCGATCAAATCCATGGTGTCTATGCAGGGGGCAGGGAAGTGGGATAGGAGAGGAACAGGATGGCTGTAAGAGTATGTTCCTGTCACCTTTACTGGAGATTCTGAGGTCAGTCTGAATGGATGAACTGCACTTCTGTGAAAGGCAAACAAACTCAATACATAGGGGCAGAGGTGATGGTCAGAGATGGGTGGTGGCTACAGGCACTGATGACCATGGTGGTGGTGGTGGAGAGATGGCTGCAGGTGGCCAGACCTGCTGTGCACATCCATGATTTCTGCATTATCCTCATTGTGCCTGGCCATAGTTACAAGAGTTGTTGCCCCTTTCTGGGGGGAATCATTGACTTCATCCTCCTGAAGGTTCTTCTTCCAGTCCCTCCCCATAGTTTCTAGGGTGACTGAGCTACAATATTCATACTGTAATATCAAAAGTCAATTTCAAAGTGACTAAAATCTTTACAGGGTTTACCTCGTGTAGTATTTCTGTATCACGTGCTGCAATTGCATTACTCTTTCATGCAGTAATTAATTCTCATGAATAAAATTTGGCAATAGTGTGATATGAAACATCTCCGAATGAAACTATTTCACTTTAAATCTCTACTGGTACAGTAAGCTTTGCTCATAACCGCATTACTTAAAGTCCATTGTAATTGCATATGGTCTTTTCTATTCTTGATACCTGATTCACCTACACTAATCCATTTTATTTTCTATATGTGTTAGGAAGAGGTGGATAGGAATACATTTCTCCAAATGAAAAGAACACTTTAACTACTTTGTCCTGAGCTAAGAAATAGCAAAGAAGATCTAGTATTGAAAACTGGGCATGGATGTTGTTTTCAGCTAGTTTTAAAGGACTAGTCCAGCAAAAGTTTGTTTATTCAAGAAGGTAGTCATACCAAAGTTAGTGCAACTACTTGCATGAGTAAGGATTTATAGCATCGATCCTCATACCTTGGCTTACGTCTTGGATTAAAAATAAAAAGCTAAAGCAATTGTAATTTCCATTCTTGGCAAGCTGCATGGTTCCACTCTACAGTCAGTAAGCGCCTCAGATTCATAGCAATTCATTATGAACCCATGTCCTTACATGACATGAAGCAGCTTCTTGCAGGCATCTGTGGGTGGTGAGTAGAAAACATTTTACTATATACATATTAGAATTGTGAAGACTTCATAAATATTACAGTCACTCAAATTCATCTACATGAATCAAAGATATTGTTCTGAACAGAGCTTAGAGAGTGATTTCAGACTACTCCTTGAGCAAAAATTACATACATCATCCACCTCAGCAGGAGAACAGAAACTCTGAGTTGCTTCTGTCACCACAGTGCCTCACCTGCACTTGCCTTCCTCTGGAGGAGTAGTCATTTACAACAAATTGCTTGTATTCTCACATTTTCTTTGTTGGAATTGGTGATCTAAATGAACAGAGCATTGCTTGCATCTCAGTGCTTCCTTTGGGAAGGAGCTATTGAGTGCCAGCACACCTGAACATGCAGATGGACAAGGTCTTCTTATTCCCTGACAGGGCTCAATAGCATAAGTCATATCCTAGCACCATATAAAATCACACTTGATGTAAATGTTGAACAAAATATTTTATTCCTAGAAGATGAATGTCCAAAGGTTGAAATTCTCTACTATGTGGAGGGCTATGAGCTATTTTATTTCCAAAACAGAATCCATTCTCAAATTACCAGAACAAAATCTCTATTTAGCTGTACTAATCCTCCAACTCTTTCTCTCTACAAAATTAGCCCTTTCAAGCTCTTGAAGTGCACTTACACTTTACCATTCATGGTTGGTTTTACTGAAGGTTAAATTTCTTCAGGGATCACAGAGCATTAGCCATTCCAGGGGCAAGGATGCAGCTGCAGCAGCAAATGGGTTTTAATCCCATCTCTCCTTCCTCTTCCTTCTTCTACCATAGCATCCTAGTGTTCCTGTGCAGCAATCTGTTCTGCACTTACCTCATATGGGAACAGCTAACCTATACCCTCTGTTCACACGCAGCAACAACTGCAGATTGCTGCCACAACTGTGGATTGCTGCCACAGGGTAAACAGGAAGGGAGTTATGGCAATTGCTAATGCTTCTGGAGCCATGAACAGGGGAGGAGAGGTAGACTGACCCTGATGAAATTAGACCTACAGCTTTTCAATTTCCCTGACACCCTGTTTTTATCTCTAAACTCTTTCTTTTTCTCTTCTCTTTTCTTCTCTTTTCTCTCTTCTCTCTTTTCTTTTCTTTTCTTTCTTTTTTTCTCTTCCTCCTCTTCTCTTCTCTTCTCTTCTCCTCTCTTCTCTTCTTTATCTTCTCTCTCTTCTTTCCTGTAGCATATTTTAAAACATCTACAATTATAGGGGTATACATTGTGCCTTACCCTAACTACGTCTTTCTTTAACAGGTACAAGGAGCTTTGAAGAGGCAATGGACACAGTACAAAACCCAGTGGGGCCAAAGGCGCCGAGAGCACTGTTCCACACGTTCTACCTCCTACACTGCAACATCAATCACAGAGGTACCTGTTTACTTGTACCATCATGATTCCAACAATGAACAGTTAAATGGAAGATACGCAGAGGATTCTGAACTAGTTGCATTAAAATCTGGAGAGACATCTGCCTAGCTCAGCACCAGCCATCACAAACTCATGATTTCACATTCATCTTGTGAGCAAAGTGGGGAGAAGGGTGGGAATGTGGAGATCCAAGCCACTGTGGGAGACAGCAAGACCAGGTGAAAAGACACATCCTATTCAAACCACATCAGACCTGGAAACAGCATTTTCTCCTGTGCACTGCATCAGTGAGTGAACATGGACCTGTCCACCAGGCTATGTTACCTCCACATCTCCTGATACCAGCCATATGAATTGACCATCTAACAGCAGAAACAGTGCCAGCCCACAGCAAGAAGGAAAGAAAGAACCAGGATGTGGCAACTGGAAACTCACAATACTTTTTGCTTTCAGTACTTTTCTTTAACAGTACTTTTTGAACTATCATCTTTCACAAGATGTAACTGTCTTGAAATCCTTTACTTTTCTCCTTTTAAAGAGCTCGATGACCTCTTGAAAGATTTTGCACACTGCAAGACAAATCAAACAGATTAAAAGAAAAAGTGTCACTCCAAAGTATTAAAATCTTGATGATCCCCAAAGGATAGCCCAGAATATTACCATACCATTAGAAAGTGCATAAACCAAATGAAGGTAAAATAGTTATTGCATACCAAGATCACAACACCTTCACATAAACAGACTGGTTCTTTAAGCTGCCTCACACAAGTCCTAAAGGCATCTCAGAATAGGTTTTGTTTAATTATACTGGTAGTTCAAGAATATTTATTCATAGGAAAAAATTTAGCCCTTTTACTCTCCACAGAAACTCATCATTAATGCACAATTCTTTCACCCTGAATAAACTGTGAAATTTGTTTGGAAATTATTTTCCTTAATAGCCGTTCTGAGATGAAAGCTAGATGAATGCTTGCCTCCAATAAAATTATGATTACAGCAGTAAAGGATCCCAGGTAAGAAATGAGAAACTAATATCTTAGCACAGAAAGCATCTATTTTTAGAATCTGGTTGCTGCTCTGAATCCTACTTGTTGAAGGTGATGATTTCATGTGTTAGTCTGTCATCAGGAAAACATGATGAATGTACAGTTTTGTGAGTAATAAGCACCTTTTATCACACATTCAAAGCATCATTAGAGTCTCTGTGTGATCACTGAGGCAGAAATCAGGTCAGGGAAAAGCTGATTGCAGTTAGAAGTTACAGAACCGTCACTGTAAAAGTTCTATAAATCACAAAAGAAACAAAACAGATTAGTTTCCCATATAAAGCTAATTTTAAGGAATCCTCAAGCAGCAAGGCCAGTGCCAAGGCAAGTTTTGCAGGGCTGTGACTCCTGTGGAGTTTTACACATATCATGTCAAATGAATAGAATATCATTCCTTCTTGAAAGACTCTCCTACAGATTTCCTGCTCCTTTTCCTTTGGCTGAGAAGTGCATGGGATATTTGAAATACTAACAGCTTCAAGATACTCTTCACAGTCTTTGACAGAAGCTGTAAAGTTACCAGTCCCCATTTGTTTTCCCTGCTAATACACTTGCCTCTGATGATTCTACCCCTGCCCAAACAGAAAGACACAGTCAGAGGAAGAGGCAGCTGCAAGTGCCAGTGGTGAAACTTGCTTATCTCAAGCATCTAATGCTCTCTGTTGTAGGACTTGTAAAAATGCTGCCCTACATGGCAGGTGAATGGGAAGAGACAGAATGACATCCTTTACATTGCAGTTGCATTCATGTGGGACTTCTACTGGTAGAGTATAATTTATTCATTTCCTTCATTTGCTTACTGCAGTTCAATCCATAATTTTTGTCATTAGCACTGCATAAGGTACTTTAAATATCACGTGTTAGAATAGTCTTAAATACAGATCTTATTGGATAGTAAAGGAGAAGAGAAAAACTGAAATAAGGCACTTGTGCTCAATGATAATTCTATACAGGTGACTTTGGAGGTTGAAAACAGAGGCCCTAGCCCTGAAAACATGTTAGAAGAGACTGAAGGATAGTCTGTATGTTAAAAAAAGGAACCTTAGATAGTCCTGTAGAAAGAGAACATAAAATAGTCTTGCTATAAACTTTGGTATTCTGTTGCAGCTTCTGCTGAAATTAGCAGAGAAATCCCTTTTGTCTTAGATGAGTAGTGAAGAATTGTCTCCATTGTTCAGGAATGATTTATGCAATACAGCTTGATGAAGACCTCAAAAACAGGAGACTATTTCATCCTCAGTGATTTGAAACTATTTTTACATATTGTGTACAGACAGACTCAGGTTTTCCTTCACTTGACACAGCTAGACCCTAAGATTTATTCTTCATTTGTAATTTTTAAATGGAGGTCCATTGAAACTGGATAACCAGTATCTATACATGAGGCCAGCACTGAGCTGCAAGCTCTGCAACCATAGAACATGAGAGAGGAGTTGGGGAACGAGAACTGACTGTACACCGATGATGCAGATCATACCATGGTTAATCCAGTGAAACATTTGCAAGAAATTACAATGCTCTGTATTTGTTCAAGCCACATACCTATTTTTCAGACTTCAAGGAATAGGAAGGCAGTTATTTTTTCAGACAACAGTATTTCATTTCTTACTATTCTACTTTTGCCAGTGAACAATGGGAAGAGAATGATTTGGTGGCTCTGCTATGAATGTTCACCACAATTCCCTGCAGAGCTCCAGAAGGCTCTTTTCTAAAGACACAAGTCAGTTGATTATAAAAGAAATGTGAATAATACAGTTTAGTAATGAACATGTTGGTTTTAGTAATATGCATTTACAACATGTAAGTATAACTTGTTTCGCAGTCTATCATGTTCACATGGATGTACAAAATGGAAACGCTGTGCCATTATAGTGGTTGTTCTATTTCTTCACTAATGATATTTTCTTGTTCTGTTCAGTAGAATGCTCTGAAAAGCCATTTCCAGTTCAGGATCTTGGGTTTAGGATCTCACTTTCAGCTTCACGTGAAAAGACTCTGTGGTTACATCAGTCCTTCTGGCAGCTTTTGTTTCAATGGAGTGATGATGGTTTGCAGTCACTAAAAATTTGGTCTAACATGCATACTGAGTTGGTATCACCCTTGGGCTTTGCAGGGAAAGCTGTGTTTTAGAGGTACTTAATAATTTCTAATCAAAATTTTTTCCAATAGAAAATGATACTTTTCTTCATCTCAGGATGATTTGAAATATTGTCATTGAACACAGATGGTGAATTCTATTCCTCTGCTTTTCTTGTATAGTACCAGGACACATTCACTAGCATCAGTAATATTGGCAATGCTGATGCGACCTCAATAATTACAATGTCTAGGCTGTAGGGTAATTTGTCTCTAATATATTTCACAGGAACAGAAGAAGGGAATAATTAATGTAGGAGTACATAAAAAAAGTAGGAAAGGAGCTGACACTTTAATCAGTGGATTCAGGGTGTATTTTAAAGAGGAAGCCAACCTTACATTAATCACCTGTGCAGTATCTATTTCCTCTCGCACACGACACTCAGCACATGAAAACTCAATTTAGTGAACATCTGATCTGGCAGCAGGGTTTGTGTGGTTGCTTTGTTTGAGCAACTAAATCTATCAGGAAGATGCTGGGTGTTATTCTTTACGAGGTACAGAAATTCAGCACAAATTGAAAGACTTGCGGCATGGGATGCTAAAAGTAAGACTTGTTTTTCATTTGATTTATTTAATAAATATGTTTTAGCTAAGATAAAACAGCAACAAAGGTAGAACAGTTTTCTCAGTGTTTAATTTCTTATCAACAATGCTACTTTAATTAAAAGTCTGCCGGTTACAAGATGCTCATGAGTTTGTGAGGCAGAAACATAACTTTGTTTTGAGATAAAATTGACTGCACAAATATAGTCAGTTTCTGTCCTCTTTTTCTGAATCCTCCTCCATCCTTTGCCAAACTTAATAAACAAAATCGGAGCCATTTTTCAAAGACACAAGTCCTAAACACTGGTAGGTATCTGCATTGCCAGTGCTTGTTTAAAAGTCTGTTATATCTTCATGAAGCTAAATATGCATAGTTATTTGATTACTGCTCAAAACAGAAGCATTTGTAACCTAATAGTCATTTGCACTGAAAAAATATCTGAACCCAAGACAAGGAGTTGATCCATATCCTCACTGCCCTCTAGCAGCACTGAAGACCTGAGCCAGACCACGTGCCATTTGGAGCCAGTGCTAGCCACAGTGGGGTGAGAAGGAGACTTTGCAGCTCCTATTAGTGCCAAATTGTGAAATTTGAATTCCTGGGACAGCTGGGTCCTTGTAATGTACCGTTGTACTTGCTCCACAAACACCCACTTCAGAGGGATTTGGTAAAATGCATACTAGTCCCACGCAGCAAATGTCATCAGCCAGCAGTGAGCAGAAGTCAGACCTCAAGCCTGAAATACCACCCTGGGAGGAAGAACAGGATCAGCTCCTTAGTCAGCTCTCTAGTGAAATTTAAATCCCTGGCCAGGACTGAGGTTTAAGATAGTGCCAGAGTTATGGTACTTGGACACCTATAGTTCTGTGGCAGCTGTAATAATTAAGATCCTTGTAAGGCTTAGTTTTGAAGTATCCTCTTCATGACCTGCAGGTGTTTCTGTGTGGCATAAAATTTTTCAGGTACTTCCATATGATTCACTAATCTATATTTGAGCACTCCTTTACTGACTACTCAAAGAACCACTGAGAAAATAAAATCAATAATTTCTCAGAATCTCAAAAATAGATCATTATCTTTCTCTCAGCTTAATAAAGGACTGCTTTTTAACCAGTAAAATTAAATGGTGAGAAGGTTATCATTACTGGGTGTAATACTGCTGCAGAAAAAGAATCCATCACAGTAAGATTTAAACAGTGTGTTTTAAGCGAGGCTCCTGAAACACAAATTGGCACAGACAGTGTTAGGGATGATTTAGGCCTCACTCATGTGCCTCAGCATAGGTACCATTCAGATGACCTGTCAGACTTATTTTCTGTGCTCTGCTGAGGCACAAACGTGCTTAACTCTCATTATATGCCATTTGAGATTTTCTTAATCCAATTTTAGGATTTCACAAGCCTATTGTTAAAAAAGAAAAACAAACAAACAAACAAACAAACCAATAAACCAACACCTACCTTCAGCCAACCTTTAAAAGACATCAGATGTCTGCACTGATTTCAAGAATCTGGTTCCTTTTCTCTCACTGCAAGCAAAAGCAACTTTGAGTAGTGACGACAGGAGGTTACTTCATGTAACCTGATGTGCAGCAGTGTGACTAGATGCAAACACTCCATTCCCAAGTGCTGGTGATGTTAGTTTGCATAAACATGGTAAGGGGATAAAGTTCCTTCCCTCATCTGCCCTGCATTCACTTCCACCTTGGTATTGCCACCACAAGAGTGTTTAATCTCCAGTCACTGCATCCTACACATCTTCAGGTGGAACGTTTCTCCACTATAGTTTGCACCTTATGTTGACTTGCTGTTGATCCAGGACATACTTGCCACAAGTCAGTGGAACTTGTGCATTTTAATCCAAACCAATTCAGAACAGAGTTCAGGTGTTTGGCCCATGTTGTTAAAAAAACAAACCAAACCAAAAAAACCACAACAAAACAAGACTGGAATTATGAAAATATAAATGGAATTATGGTGCAGTTTTAAAGTTAATTTAGAGATAAAAGTCCAAGTGCACAGATCAAGTATCTTTAGAAGCAGAATAATGTTCTTTTTGACAGAATGTAATCTTGTCATCTAGAAAAACAAACATTTTTTAAAGCTCTTGAGAAGCTGAATGTTACATAAAAGGCATGAAAAACAAACATCTGGAAATTTTAGGTAACATACATATCTATATATAAAAATTATATATATGAATTTATATATATATATCCAGCGAAGTATTATGAGAACTGTGTTCAGGTAGAGAGTGACCAATAGTGTACTCCAAAATGCACAAAGCATAAGTTGTGAGTGGGACAGACCCAGAGAAGGTAGCCTCCCTTGACTACCTTAAGGCTTTCTGGGGACCCTGTATGGAGCACAGAAAACAAGGGTCACCTATCAGCCCACTCCCACATCAGATGGGTTCATGATGAGAATGACTGGGTTAAGAAACATTAGCTGTGCTGTGTTTCTCAGCTTGATAAAACAACACTAAGATGATGGGAATAATGAAGGGAATAATCAAGAGGCAAGCAAAAATAATCTCTTTTCCCAGCTGCATGTCTCCTCTGCAACAGGTAACCTCATTTATACCACCACCATAAGATCCACTGTTGTGGCAAAGACTGACCTGAGACCAGACATCTCCTTGGTATGGAAAAGCTTTTATTTCACTGTACCCTACATGACAAAGCAGTATTTCTCACTGACTTCAGCAATGCAGCTAAGGGCAGGATTTCTGCTCTCCCTCTCTGGCTTTATAGATTGTGTAAATATCTAGCAAACATCTGAAAGCACTTGGTGAAACACAGTCTCACCATCACATTTAACATAAATGATCTCTTCAGTACTATGCTATACGTGAACTGTTTAAGGTAACAAGACACTATTTTTATATTTCACTGGATTTTGTAGTGAAATGTTTGATCTCTAGTAGCATCATGTTTATATGTGTTACATGCATTTGACAAACTTCACAGATTACTTGGCCCTTCATATATATTTTTCATTGTTATATTTATAGGGAAAGAGATAAATAATTGTTTTACATTAAATGCTTAGCATATAACAGATTCCAGAAGATCAAAATAAAAAGAATGAAGGGCCTCCCAGTCCATGCTGACCACATATTAAAATCAGAGAGGTGGAAACCCCTTGC
Source organism: Chloroceryle aenea (assembly GCA_013399075.1). Lineage (NCBI taxonomy): Eukaryota > Metazoa > Chordata > Aves > Coraciiformes > Cerylidae > Chloroceryle > Chloroceryle aenea. Next base: position 234,112 of record VWZY01000402.1, on the reverse strand, counting down.
ATCCCACTACCTTCTCTTATCTCCCAGATATTTCTTTAGTTTTGCACAAACAAGGTCAACATTTGTCAATGCAGGTGGTGACACAAGGCTGATCACCAGTATGTTGCACAGATAGGTGCTTCTGGGAGGTGACCAGTATGCAAGGAGATGTATGGCTCATCCACTAACTGTGGCAAGGGGATGAACTTCTCCCATTGCGTGTGTGTGGGCATAAGATCATGTTTTTCATAAATAAACCCTTTATGGATAAATACTATCACATACCTTTCTGAGAAGGGCCTGGAAGAGAGTTCTGCACAATTTAAACATGAAAATAAATCCCATGAAGAAGGAGACTGTATCTCTGAATCAGAGACATCATTACCAGTGTAGACTTCCAGAAGGAAGAAGGCTATAAGAAAGCTACAAAGAAAGGAAGCAAGCTAGAAAGGCTACTTATAATAAGTGTTGCTCTGTAAACAGTCAGAGCCCATATTCTGTGTGCTGCAGATTGTGCAGGTAGGTTTTTCAAGTTCAGGCCCCCAACAAATGAATGGGAAATAGCTGAAGAAAAGGGTTTGTTTGTTGACTTATACTACAGGCTTTTTTATTTTATGAGCTCTTTTATTTTCTCTGGGTATACAGCAAATATTTAACTCCCAGAGACTTCGCCACCGTGTTCACAACTGAGTCTCCAGCATTAGAAGTGAAGTGTCCCTCTGGCAGAGGCTGTAGCCTGGAACTGGCAGCAATTCAGTCTTCACAAGAACTACAATGAGAGTATATCCAAAACAAAATAGATACAAACCATATTGCAGCCTTCACTGCAAAAAGAATGCAAGAGTGCAATAATTTTTCATTTTATTCCTCTTCTGTAAAATTTATTCCTTATGGCAGACTCCTTGGAAAGTCAGAGTTAGTAAGGATGTGGAAGGACAACAGGTCACTCCAGATGTGCCATCACCAACATAGGTACTGCCACACACACGATGAACAATTTGTCATGCCTTATCAAGTACGGGAAAATGCAAAGCCTGTTTCTCCTTTCTAGCTATAGTACATCTAGGAGTAACTTGGTATCATTTCTTCATATACATCAGGATACTGTGAGCACAGGTCTCTGTTTTTCAAACGTTTCTATCGCATTACACAAGTACTAACACTCTTGAGAGCAGAATGGTGCATCAGTTACCAAAAATGCACTTCAGCAAAAGAAATTAATGCAGTCAGGACATAATAAACATGTTTTATGCTTAGTATATACAGTCTTTGTAGATTAGCAATAGACCTTCAGGAATCAGAGCACACACAATAAAATCTGGACATACTTTAAATAATTCCCTGTATACATACCAAGTTTTCTTTTTTTTTTTTTTTTTAATAATTTTTGATAAAATGCTTCTCTAAGTTCATGACAGGTTGTATGCAATCAAGTTTCATTGTATTATGCTTGAAATGAATCGTTCACAAACCTGAAAAGGCTTGAAAATGTAGGAAGACTTCCCATATTTACAAATCTGAGGGACATTCACAAGCCACAAATTCATTGTTTATGACGGATATGAATGAAAACACATTTCTAATTTAATTATCTCTTTATTTTTATAAAAACCAGGAAATTCATTGTATACTTTAACGTTTACTGTGTCATGTATTTTTATGCCATAAAAAATATGCTGATGGTTTTCTACACCATATTTCTGTTCGTAAACCAATTGCTCTGTTGCAATGTGTTTTGTACATAAGCCAAAACTTGTTGTAAAAAATTCACTATCTGTAGAAAACCTGCTTACAAAGAAATACTGACTGAGATGTGGGTGAAATCTTGACCTTACTGAAATCAAAATCACCAGCTGCTTGAGTTCTAAAGGAACAAGGATTTCATCCTTCACAGATCCTGTTTTACCTATGTTAATGGCTACAGATGCATCAGAGAGGGAATGCTTGGTACTGCCCCTGCAACATCCACATTCCCCCCAGGGCTGAAAACATTTGGAGACTGCTGTAGTCTCTTCAGGTTACTCCCCCAAAGAACTGGGGAGGTGTCTCAGAGAGCAATGTTGAAGGAAACAACACAGAAGTTAAGCCTTGCTCTGACATTTCCTATTGCAGCAGATACAGGAAGACAGAGCCCTTGAGAGGGATTTTAGATACCCTGGAAAGCTTGGTCTGCTCTGGCCCTTGTATCAGGTGATGCTTGGTGGGGTCCATGCTGAACTAAGTGCCAGTCAATTGCCTTTTCTTAGTCTATTTTACGTGTTGCATGGGAATATTTTACATGCAATTTCTGTGGTGTAGAACTGAGTATTTGAGAGATTTCTGCTTTGTGAGAGGCTTTTATTTTTGCAATTAAAGAAAAGTTGAATTAATTTTTAAACTGTTGGAATGACTTCTGTTAAGGTAATCAGGCATAAATGAATACCAAACCACTGGTCTTAAGCAGCTGAATAACCCTCACCACATTGAGAACTTTCTTAAAGTCCCTTACAAGGCCAGCTATGAGATAGTAGCACCAAAGCATTAAAGGTCACAGAAATATCTATTAAAATCAAGCAAAAACCTTTGGTTAAGACACTGGGCTGCATGGACTCCACAGACCTACATTTGGGTAATGTCCCTGACACAGACTTACTGGGTGGTCATGAGAAAGTGATTGCAAAGTGCTGGCCTCACTGAATCCATTGAAACTACCCACTGACAGCTCCTACACTCAAAATTAAGACTTCTCCTCCAAGCATGTTTTCATTGGTAAAAAAATCCCAATCTTTCAGATCATTTTACTGTAGACATGTCTAAACCTTTTCTAAATCCTGACCGAAGTTGCCACAAAAGTCAGTGAGGGAAAGCTGCCCGTTTTTCCCCCCAGACTACATGTTCTTGAGTGACTGACCTGGATTTCTGCTCTCTGATAACGATTTTGTACCAAAATCTCTTTCTTCACATTTAGTGCTCAGCCATGACTGAATTAATTTCTTCCCTCTTGAATTTTTCAAAATATTTAAAACATTTTGAAGTATTAGAAGGAAAAGTATTCAACAGTTGTTTCTGAGAGAGTCCTGCTTTAGGGAACCCTCTAGCGTGCTGTTATGTAGATACTATGCACACACACACTTGAACATATGCTTGTAATATGAATTACCTACATAGACACCATGACTATAATCCCAGTCACCTGACTGGGTTTCAGATGGAGCATTTTCAAGCCTTGCTGTCAGCGAGGGGATTCAGTTCCTGTTCTTTTTATAGTGCTCCAGCAGCTAGTTAGCTGAATGGTGGCTACTAGGCTGAGGTGGTTCTGGTGTGCAGAAAGGCTTGGCTAAGTTGCACATATTTTTTAGATGCCTCATGTAGTTGAGAGAGTGGGAACCTTCTCCATGAATCAGGCCTATCTATCTATCTATCTATAAATGAAAACCATGATTATATCAAATGCATGCTCTACATACAGTTTTATCCACATGCTTTCCTAGCAACCTTTTGAAGTTCATTTTCTCAGCTTCTACTATAAATTTGGCTCTTTCTGGGCAACCAGAGGAAACTGAAAAATCACTGTGGGTACTATCACTGACAAAGTCACCAAGAAAACTAACATCTCTAACATCTCCTTTGTGTCACAATGACCTGATCAACACACCTCTGTCAAGGACAAACCTCAAGGGCAAAAGAGATATAGGCAAGGCATCCCCACAGTATGTCAGCAGTTCTCAGAAAGGCAAAGCCCAAAACCTCTTTCCCAGATTAGTTCTCTAACAGTCAAAAATACCATCCCTTCAGCAGAATTCATTTTGGCAGAGATGTTTCTCAATCTGCAAAGAGATAGCTGCTTCTGAAGCAATGCATCTGAGCTGTATAAGTCAGTGAGCATAGGAAGACATTGGAAGAAATGGCCCAGAACAATTTCTATTATTTAGAAATGTTTCACATTAGATGAAGTGAACAATACACACAAATAACATTAGGCAATTAAACATGCGTGGGACACAGCAGTGTTCAAATCTATCTTTGCTGGCATCATGGACAGTGGGATCAAGTGCACCCTCAGCAAGTTTGCTGATGACACCTAGATCTGTGGTGCAGTAGGAACACTGGAAGGAAGGGATGCCGTCCAGAGAGACCTTCACAGGCTCAGGATGTGGGCCTCTGCAAAACTCATGGGCAATCCCAAGCACAAATACAGGCTGGTCATTAAGAATGGATTGCATTCTCCCTAGAAACTCTAGGGAGAAGTATTTGGGAAATTTGTTGACAAGAAGCCCAACATGATCCAACAATGTGTTCTTGGAGCGCAGAAAGACAACCATGTCCTGGGCTGCATTAAGAGTGACCGGTAGGTTGAGGGTGGTGATTCTCCTCCTCTGCTCTTGTGAGACTCCACCTGGTGTACTGCATCCATCCTGGGGCCCTCAGCTTAAGAAGGACATGGACCCGAGGAAGAGCATCCAAAGGAGGGACAAAAAGATGATCAGATATCTGGAGCACCCTCCTATAAGGAGAACTGAGAGAATTGGTGTTGTTCAGCCTGGAGAAGAATAGGCTCTGGGGAGACTTTCTAGTGGCCTTCTAGTATCTAAAGGGGTCCTATAAGAAAGCTGGAGAAGGTCTCTTTATGAGGGCATGTAGTGATAGGACAAGGGGAAATAGCTTTCAACTGAAAGAGGGTATATTTAGATTAGATGTAAGGAAGAAATTCTTCACTGTGTGGGTGCTGAGACACTGGAACAGGTTGCCCAGGGAAGTTCTGGATTCCCCATCTCTGGAAGTGTTAAAGGTCAGGTTGGATGGGGCTTTACACAACCTGGTCTAGTGGCAGCTGCCCCTGCCCATGGCGAGGGTGTTGGAACTAGATGATCTTCCAGCCGAAACCATTCTATGATTCTATGATGCTAAGAATATGGTCATTCAGCCAAGGGACAAAACATACCCTATTTTCAATGGAGGAAATTCCCTCCAAGCCTCAAACACTTACTTGAGTTTTGGAAGATTGCTTTTTGTTTCTCCTGGTAGCAAAACATTCATAATATTGCCTATTATAGTAGACTTCTTCCCTACTGATTTTTTCATAATGTTGCTAGTAGTTCTGAGCTGAAATGCAGAATAATTGTATGTGTCAATGCAGTTTAAAAGCAACAGCCAAAGATAATAGTTCTATTTCCAAATTGAAAACCGTCTTACTTCACAAAGAATTTTGTACATTTGTCTAGTTTTCAGATATTCCTCTGAGGTTCTTCTCTACTGTGAGATAAGTGACTTTCACAAATGGCTTTTGAGCATGAATGGATTTTGCAATGCTAAACCAGCCAAAAAATACCAAACCCAATTATTTTTATTCATTTGATTTCAAGATCATAGGTAAGGTGGGATTTATGTTCAGACTGTGTGGCAGAAACAAGTAGAGTGCACATGAAGTCTTTTACATGTTAGAGCAACAGAGAATGCCTAGCTCTTCAAGTGTATTTTTGAATCATGAATTTCCCAAATTCATTTGAGGATGGGGTCAAGCTTAGAAAACTGTCCCACTGGATTCGGTAGGTCAAATATCTGTAATCTTAGTGGTCCCAAAAAGTATCACAAGTTCTCACAGTGCCATGTGGCACAGCATGAAAGAGATTATCAGCATTATGTCAGAGTATTAATATCCAGAGGAAGACTTTGATCTTTAACAATGTACAAGCAAGGTAGTGAATACTTCTTCAAGTCTAAGGTCCTAAATAATTTTCCATAACAGGATGGGTTTATAATAAATACATACCTCTATTGTGACTACAGCTCTTGCCCTCTGCCTCTAGATGGACACTTTATTTCTACTCAAAGTCCAAACTCTTCCCTGGAATGAAAGCCTTGAAAAATTCCCACAGCTTCATGCCAGAAAGCAGCTTCTTTTTGCTTTCTCGGGCTGATTTAACGGAGGACATTCTAAGTGCTCTTTTGTCCTTTGCTGGTAAGAGCTACAGCAGTAAAAGTACTGGTTAATGTCCATCGGCTTTCTTTGGGTTTGGAATCCATCTCCATTACTGGTGTGTTAGCTATGAGTGATCCAGAATAGACAAGACCAAGAGCAACTTCCCTGCACATTTCTGTTTTCTCAAAACCAAGCTGTGCTGGATGTAGGAGCTTGGAAAATACATCTGAAATCAACAGAGTTTTGCTATTTTTATTGCACTTCAGACAAACAGCTCATTGGACTCCTTGGGAAATCTGAGTAAATCATAAAGCCAAGTTTCAGTGTGGTCAAATTAGAAGCAGATGAATTGTTAAACCCTAATTTCCAAGATGGAAACTACAATAAGCAAAATACAATGTAACAATCAGTGCTTAGAAGAAAATGGGATCCAAGAGAAGCCATGGACTATGGTGGTAGAATATAGGTGTTCTATTTGCATTTTTGCACACAATGCAAAATGCAAAATTCATACCAGAATCACACTTTGAATGTCTTCTCTTATAATGTAATTTTTCCTTTCTTCATCTCTNTCCACCAGTACACCCAAGTCCTTTTCTACGGGGCTGCTCTTGAGCCCGTCACTGCCCAGTCTATACTGGTGCTGGGGATTGCTCCGACCCAGATGGAGGACCTTGCATTTGGCCTTGTTGAACTTCTTGAGGTTTGCATGGGCCCACCTCTCCAGCCTGGCAAGGCCCCTCTGGATTTATCCCTTCCCTTCCCTCCAGCGCGTCAGCCGCCCCACACAGCTTGGTATCATTGGCAAACTTGTTGAGGGTACACTCAATGCCACTGTCCATGTCGCTGACAGTTGTTAAACAAGGCTGGTCCCAGTACGGATCCTTGTGGGACTCCACTTGTCACTGATCTTCACTTGGATATGGACCCATTGAGAGCTACTCTTTGGGATTACTACTCATCTCTACCTTTCAGAAAACTGTCATTTCCTTCCTAATTCTCTGTTGTGTTGGGCTCTTTCAAAATGTTGTCTGAGAATATCAGTATTTCCTGAGACTATGTACATGAGTAGGGTCACCTCCCATTACAGCACCCCACCATTACAGCACGCCAAAACAAGAAAGAAACTCTATTACAAACTTTTCTATCTTTTCTACCTTTAAAATGTGGGCCATGAGATAATGTACTGCATGTTGAAAGGTTACTTTTTTTCTTAGACTTGTCAGAGACTCATAAAAAGAACACTGACACTACTTCACTATATGCAGCACAGCCTATGCAGAAGTCACAAGCAATCTGCCTAAAGCTGAGAAAATCTCACAAAGCTAAATCAGATATAGAGGGATTTGGAAGGTCATATATTTTCTGACACTCCAACTGTAACTGGACATTCAGCTGTTAACACTTTTTAATTTATTTACATTTAAAAACATGTGGGCTTGAAATGGAGCCTGTTTCCTCTTCAGACAGCCAGGCTTGAGAGATTTCAAATTGCATGAGCATCACAGCTGCCCAGAGACAATTTGGCTGCATGAAAATGGTGTTGACAAAGCTTGTGTTGATCTCTTTCTATTTTGTTTGAGTTGGAAATACTTCTAATGCATCCTGAAAACACTCCTATGCATCCAAACATCTTTAGCAGAGTTATTTGTGTTGCCTGACAAGTTAACTGCTTGGTTTCTGCTCTTTCTACTGATGGTCAGTAGGAAAAGAAAATGATGAAATTTGCTGTACTCCTCCCAAATATGAGGATCACAGCATCCTTCATTGCTCATACCTATCCTTCAGGTTCTGTCTAAGCTATGATTGAGACAATCATAGTCTCTACTATGATTATTTGTTTTATGTGTTATTTGTCATTACGTGTTTTAATTGCCAAAAGATCCTATGCAATGGCTAGGACTGCTGTAGGAGACCCTACTCCATGAAGAGCTCAGCAGTCTGCCCACAGAGACTGTTTTCACTCACCATGCTACACAGCAATGCTGAAATTACACAGAGCAAGTGACTGAAGAGATGATGCCTGGGCAAAGAGCACTTCATACTTTGAGGAAGGAACATGGGGAAGTGAGTCTGCAAAGCACAGGGGCAACACAAGTCAAAAAATGTGCTATGTTTTCTTACAAACACATGGATATTTACATGTAGATGTGTGTGCGTCCCTTAATAATAATTGGACAAATTTCATTGAGTTCCCATGTATGGTATTCTCTATATGCAGCCAAGTGGTGATGGATGTCAGGGACCTGCCTTGTCTGGAGCAGGCAAAGTACCCAGGAGGCTACTTTAGCTGCTGTGCAGCCATGTACCCTCTGAATGAACAAAGGGGCTTGGGCTGACAAAAATTATATTTGGAAGTAATAATCTCTTTTTGACTGAAAATAAATATCTTAGGTGGAGGTGGTGTGTTTGTTTTGTTTGGGGCTGTTCTTAATTGTCTTGCACCTTGGCTTCAAGGAGCTCTTACCTTCTGCAGTGGAAAGGAGGAGTGCCTTGACTGCGGACACTCCCCACCCACTCTGCAACTCAGTGCTTTTCTACCTGATTTGTTTTATAAAAGTGCTAGCGGTGGTTAACTCTTCATTAACAAATTCCACTTCTTTTTTTTTAAGGAATCTTTAATCTGATTTTCTAAGATCTCTTGCTTTCTAATTAATTCCTCTGTGATTTTTTTCACAATACCTCAGCCAAGGGAGTATTTTCTTTAATGAATTAAATAGTGTCATATTTTTATCTTAGGGTTCCAGGTATACTGGCTATTTAATTCTGGTGTGTGTAAACATATTCCACCATCTTCTTAAGCCAGAATTCTTACCTAGGAAGAGCAGCATTTCTTACTAATCAGACTAATGGTAATTTATGAAAGTACCTTTAGTCTTTCCTCTCTTCCATCTACCTGCTCAATAGTCACTTCGACATGCCCAGGTTGAGTTGTAGCATTTTGATTCTTTCATCTAAAATTAAATAAATAAATAGATAAATTGCACTGTCTAAAACCATTCTGTTTCTTTCCTTTCATCTGTCTCAGCCATTTGATAGATTTGGTTGAGGACAGTGCAGTGAAGAGATAGTTAACTGCAATATGGGAAAGGCGGGGAAAAAGGAAGACCCAGGTATCAGCTTTGCTTCCAGACAAAATGCAATATGGATCCACTTCTTGTGCTAATTTTTCTTTACACTGAAGGATGATATGGCGAATGTCTCTTTCAGTTATGGTTCGGAAGAGAAAATCACATTTCACACCACTAGAACGATGGGCAATGGCAGCAAGAGAAAGGTTGATACCACCTGTTAAAGAGATGATGGTCTGGCAGAAGATGAGCATGGAAAAAAAATGCAGGGTAAATTGAGACCTCTGCTTCTGTTGTGGTGTTTTGTTTGGTGTTTTATATTCTAATTGACAAGCTCAGCTTCTGATGTTTTTTTATAGCATTGTCATAGGGGTTGTATAGAGGAGAGGGGGTTCACAGGCTCTCAGCATTGAAAAGCCATATGGTAAAGAGGTAGGGAACACTTGTTACATGACCATCTGGAAGTTATGGTTAGAAATATAGAAGTAAGGACTTGGAAGCACACTTTTCTTCCTGAAAATAAAATGTGAGCTTCATGTTATTTCTCAAAGCCTCTTTTTTATTTTTTTATCCAGCTGAAGACCCAAACAAACCACTCATTCTTCATTTTCCACTAACATGAATTCTGGACACTGTCTAGTTTGATTAGTAAAATAAATGGTCTACAGTTTATTGCAAAAGACCTCAGTCTCAGAATTTCATGACAATATGGAAGCTTCAGCAGTTTTCTAATTACAAATCTTTTGTTTATGTCTTCAGATCTATGACTGAATTAAAAAAATAGGACTCAAAAATTAAATCTATTGATTTCTATAACACTGATTCACAGGACTTTTACACCACTGCAGATTATGATTGAAACAGTCAGGATCTACCAGGACTGAAAGGCTGAGACTAGTTCTGATAGGCTGACTCTCTTAAATATCCACTTCATTAATTGACTGTCTGGAATTTGCTACTGTCTTCATTTTCAGGAATTTCCATATTAAATTCCAAGCAGATCCAAACCTCACTCTGGGGTTAACCGAAACATGTCTTCTTACAACAACCATATTATAAACTCAGTGAAGATTCAAACCAGACCAGTAGGAACAAAATTAATTCAACCTGCAAGCACTGAAACCAAGGAAATTGATGGAAGGGTTCTAACAATTGTTATTATTCCCATGTTGCCTACTCTTCCTTCTTCCAGGTGTTGCTGCCCCCACAGATGATACAGCAACATACATTCTTTCTGGTCAGCATTAAATCAAACCACTATTCATTTCAGGTCTCAGGCTAAGCTGCAAGCACTTTTTCTGTCTCTGAATTATGGACAGTACCCTTCAGGGGATAAAATTCTATGAATTTTCTGTCAAATGAGGTTCAAGGAAACTAAAGCTATGTATAAATGTATTTGTCCTTGAGTCATTTTGCCAGATGTATCAATAAACTAGAACAAATAAGTAATTTTAGAAGCAGAAGCCACTATACTTTGCTTGGCATATGGTAAGAGAAAATAATATTCTAACAACATGTTTTCAATCAATTTACAAACTGCAAAATTCTTAATCCAGTGCCAGAAGGCTAAATTATTATTTTGGTTATATCCTCCAAATCTCTGTGATTGCAATGGGAAAAAAACCCTCATCATTTCATGAAAACAACTACTTTTATTCATAAATCTTATAAAGAAAGCTCGTAAACAGTATTTTATCTCTGGTCACAAAACAAACAATATCTGACACAAAAAATGTGCTTACCATGAAATCAAACAACAAATGAAAATTCTTGCATGATTGTCTTGTGTAAATACAGAAAAATATAGTTGTGTAGGTCTTATAAAGGAAGGAACAGAATGTTTTTTTTTCACAAAGTTATAAGTGACTCTGGATAACTGTAATTAGGATTCCCAGACTTGGATTTACCTTAAAGGAGTTGTGGTTTTCATAGGTCCAGAATCTGAGTTGAGTAAATCTTCTCTGAAGGGTGTCTCAAGGAAGCAATAATTAACATAGCATGTCATTATACTATATATTAATATAGTATTATGTATTATAACAACTGTTGAACAAACATTTTGCAATTGGAGTGGAAACAACCACTGTCAAGTTCCAGCAATAATTTCACTTTGGAAAAGGATACCCAGAGAGCTAGGTAAGGTAAAGAGAACTGCAGAGTAATTCTCCAGCCAGAGAAACTGCAGCTGAAATTAGAGTGAGAATCGTGATTTCCACCAGAAGCCCATGAGCTCTTAAACTGGGCAAAATGGGACAGAGCCACAGTCTCCCAAGCCCCACTGTCCAAGCAGCCTGCTCAGTGAGCTGGCAACACTTGTAACAGCTCTCTTTGCTTTCCTGAACACAGGGCAAAGGTATCTCAGCTACTTCTGTGCTGTTCCCAAGCAGGTGGGGATAGGCACCAGCACTTCTTTTTGGCTGCTGAAGCCTGGAGAGCTTTGACACCTTATGTAAGGCTCCTGGTTGCAGTCAGGGAAAAGCAACAGACATACAGATGAGATCAGGGGAGAAAAAAAAAACCCTTATATTGCAGTTTTCATAAGGAAATAAAAACACGCATAAAAATTAAAGTTTTTATTTCATGGGCATAGCCTCAAGGCAGCGAGTAGGCAGAACAGGAAGCAGATGTATTGTAAAACAGTCTGGGATAAATTGCTCATAGAAAAGAATCCATTTCAAACACATGGATTGTTGTGCCCAAGCCTTCTTCCCTTTGCCTGTACTGAACTGCGCCCTTGGAGATGAATTTCCTTGCCTGGACTCCTGTTCCCAACAAGCTGACCAAGGACATTGTAAGTGCATATGCTACATGCTGGAGAGGATTAGATTATGGTTGAGGCTCTATGGCTGTATCTCAATGTGTTGAGAATAGTTAGGGGGAATAAAAGAGGCTTGGATAGCAGCACTGCACGTGAGAGGAATGTCATGTCTCACAGGAACTCAAAGCTTCATTAAAACAAAGCAAAGTGACCAGATTCCTGACTGATCTGAAGATATGTTAGAGCAGGGAGCACCATTAGCTGGATGCTGGCTGGACAGATGTACACCCCCTAACGTAATACAGAACAGACAGCTGGCCGTAGATAGTCCGATTTGTGTGAGGCGCTGGAAACACAGCCTGTCAACTCATCAAAACTGCTTTCTGGTCACATAGGTCACTCATATGTCCTGGTTTGAGATAAAACAGAACTAATTCTCTTCAGACTTTTCGCTTGTCTTTTCTTACTAACTGCACTTTCTGAAGCTAGCTGCATGTTTTTGCAGACAGTGCCTGCTTCTAGAAGTGATAACACTTGATGTTTATAATTCCTACCAAGGATTGGTGTGCAGAAAGGCTTTTGCTTACACTTCTCTCCATAGAGACCAACGTCACTGCTAAATCTTGTGTGCCACATTTGGGGTGAACAAAGTAAAAGGCTACCCACTGGGAAGGCCAGACAGGACAGGTGACCCTAAACCAACCAACAAGGGATTCCATCCCATATATGTCATATTCAGTATAAAGTTGAGGGATCACAAAGTTGAAGCCTCTTATTCAATGGCCAGCAACCAAAGAGGACTCTACACTCTGGCTTTGATCCCAATCTATGTGTTCCTGAATCCAGCTGCAGAATCCAGCTCCTGAATCCAGTTCCCATCTGCTGCTGAGTCCAGTCCAGGAATTCCTCAGTACCTGCTTCAGTGCATCAGTGGTGACTGTGATGTAGTTGCCATCAGGGCAGTTGGGTTTGATATTGGGTTTGTATGTATTTGTATATATTCCATTTTATTCTTATTATTTTGATTAAAACTGGTTTAGTTTCATCTTCTAATTGATAAGTCTCTCTCCATTATTCCCTTCCCCTTTGCGAAGGGAGAGTGGTTAACAGTTAGTATCTGTCATGGGTCTAGTGGATGGCCCTGACACTAAACCTTGACGTCTTATTAGCCCAAATAAGAGTTAAGGTTGTGATTCACAAACAAGTCCACTTTTCTTCGAATGACAGCAGTTGTTCCCATCCTCACTGACCCATATCCAGGTGCATAATGCCAGCTACTACTCTGTGGCAAAAGTGGGAGATTCTAAAAATCAGTGGGAGAGATAAGTAGGAGCAGGAAAAGCAAGGCAAATTATTTTGACTGTGGTGGATCTACACTGTGCCACACAGGGACATAAGGTAGCCAGTAGCGACCTTCACTCTTGTCTCTAGTCACCCACAGTCTACAGAGGTTTGGTGGCTGCTGCTGAGATGAGCAGGGAGGCAGAGCCTGGCACCATCTCCCTTGGTCCTGATATCTTCTTCTTCAGAGATGGTGCTGACAGGAGCAGAGGAAATGATTTGTGTTTTTCCCGTTGGACTACAAAGCTGTCTGGAGCAAGGAGGTCCCCACTGAGGAGTTGGTGAGAAGTAGAAGCCTATTGTGCCACCTGAGTAAAAGTGCTTAAATCTCAGGTTTCACGAAGTCATTAATAAAATGAGGAACTTATCTGAATTAACCTAACAATACTTAATGCTTAAATTTTGTCCTGCTTTGCAGCTTTACTTAAGACTAGAAACACATACCATCTGCCACCTAACAGCAGATAGGAGACATCTGTGAGGTGTAACATCCCCACAGTAGTTTCTCTTGAAATCTCCAGAGACCTCTTGGATAGATATCCAAATATCTTCTCCTAAACCTGACAGGGTTTTTAGAACCAGCAACACAGAGGGTGTCTGATGCAGCAGTGCAAATAGAAAACCAGATGGATGATATTATCAAATTGTCATTGCTGGTTTCTGTTTCAGATATGGCAAGGATATTGCATTCCTTTGTGACCTGTGCTAGATTATATGATCCTGCTCTGGCCGGGGTGTTGGACTCTAAGATCTCCAAGGTCCCTTCCAACCCCTGACACCCTGTGATACCCTGTGAAGAACAGCCACACGTGGATGCTGCCACAGAGTATGCACTGCCCTGTCTTCAGCAGAATAGTTTTAAATCTGCTTTTATGGTAATCTTATTGTCTTTCTACTAAAGGGAATCAGCACCTCTGCACCAGAAAAGATGTTCTGAGGTTATTTAATGTTACTTCAAGCACTCAGTTATTTTAAAGAAAATCTTGATATATCTTCCCCCACCGTTAAAACAAACGAACAAGTAAATCCTTGAGAAAGAATAAATGCAGATATCTAGGCAAAGAGAGATAGACACCTTTGAAAGTTTCATTTGGCCAGAGACCGAGGGGTTTAAGAGTGATGCAAATGCAGGTGCATCTACAAAGTGGAACACCCTTGCAACACCCATGGCTTCAAAAATCCACTAGGTTCAACACCAAATATTAGTGTTAGTATTAGAAAAAATAATGATAATGAGAGCTAACTGGTTCATAGAAGGTGTTGTTTTGTCATTTCATTGTCAGACTGAAGACTGTAACTAAAACACCAGATACCACAAGGCTCACACAAGCAGCGTGGTTCCTGGTCTGTCTGCTTCTGCTGCAACATCTCTTGATGTTTTCTTCTGACCCGTAATCTGCTTGCAGATAATAGGACCATTTTCACCCTCAGTTGTAGTCAGTACCATAGACATGCCTATAAGCAAAGGGGTGCAGGAGCAGGACCACCAGAGTTGTGTGGGATGAAGAGACTAAGTGGGGAGTGAAGGGATAAAATTGCTTTTTACTTGAGTTTCATATTCAAATGCCCATTTCATTCCTATTATTTTATAGCTTACACCAGAGGATAACATGTCTTCTGGTGCCTGTGTGAAGAAGCACACCACACTGGGACAAACAGCCTTAAAAACTATTCCATAACCCCAGGATAAACTAAAACAAGAGACTTTAAGGACAACTTACAGTTCTCTGTGAAGCTTTGAAAATTTTATATCCTTCACATAAGTTACCAAGAACAGGGAAAGTTTACTGACTTCAGATTATTTATAGATGAACTTGATGACAAAGTGTAGGAAAATTTTTTTGTTTTTCTGACTTGACATCAGCCAAGCGGACAGACCCTTAGAACTGAAACACTCTGCAAGTGCAGAACTATGTTGCTTTTGGATCTAATACATCCTTAGGCAAAAATCAGCTCTCCATTTTTGCACTGCCTTCAAAGAACATACTGACAGGCAGAATGCAGCAATCTTAATTAATGGGGCAAGGAGAAAAAGGTGTTGATTTTTTCCCTAAGAATTTTTCCCAGATGGCTCTGTTACTCAATCAGTAAATAATATTATTTCAGACAGTGGCACATAGGCCTGATATGTTTGCCAGCTCTGATCAAGATGGATGTATCTAGCAACAAATAGCACAAATAGACACCTTCCAGCTTCTTAAGATAGTAAACCTTTGGAAGGCTGTTCCCCTGGTGCAGCAAAGCTGTAAGGAAAAATGACAGAAGTACAGTCTTTAAGCTAACACATTTTATTTACCTAAAGAAAGCGAAGCTGATGAAAAAGACTTTAAAAACCTGAATTCCTCCTTTGAAAACCTACCCCATTCAGTTTTTCATTCAGTATGCCTGAAGTCACAGGTATGGAAACAGATCTGTCCATTGAAAGAAGGTGCCCATTTAAAAGGAATTAAACTAAAATAGTTTAGTTCAGATAAACAATGTAGTGGCCATTAAACACTCGATTTTTCTCCCTGTTTAATGTTTAGCTAAGCACTTTCCCAAGTGAGGAATAATTTCCCAAGTGAGGAATAATAATTGAGTGAGGCTCAATTATTATTTCTGAATATCCAGTGGCTCTATTATAAAATGTACTCATTTTCCCTGCCTAGAGGCAAATGAAAGAAACTGATATTGTTCATGGCCTGAAGCCCTTACTCACTACAAGAAGAGACTAAGTTCTCCCTGACTTCAGCAGTGATATTAAATTGAGTAGACTCCTAGCAGGACATTTATGATTTGACTTGTTGCAGGCTTGTATGGCTTGGGCTGCAGCCCTGATGGTTAATGTAAAATGTTCCCTAAAGTTAACAGAAAAAAAAAAAGTTGTAGCCAGAGGAAAGACCTCTGTAATTGTCCAAAGGCTCCTCTGGGAAATCTTGAGGGACCTTGCTAAACATATTGAGCTTTTTTATAGTGATCTTAATCCTGTGATTTTTTTCTTTTATCATACTATTGTCATAAGCTATTTGGTAAAATGAGATAAAATTTTACCTCACCTGATATCTGCAGAGCGGAAACACTGTATACCAATAAGGAAAAATAAATCATGCAACTATCTTCCAGAACTGCTTGCTCTAGCAAATATTTTTCTTACAAAAAAATGGTTGAAAGGTTGAAAATGTAAAAAAGTAATATTTACTAATTTCATTTTCTCACTTTAGTTTGAAAGACTTGGAAGAAATAATTGATTTTAAAATGTAGGGCCAAATAAACGTCAGGTGATTCTAATTTGTTAGAAGAAATCTTTCACTGTTCCTCTTATCTCAGGGCCAACCAATGAATCAAATTTTCCATTAGATCTGCCTTGCTCTCATCAGTACCATTGCATCAACTGGGAATGTCCTACAGATGCTAATTATTTCTTTTTAAATTTTTCTTCCCAAAGGCCACCATTCCACAGGTGACCCACTCTAGGTTGGGCTTCTCTAAAGCAGCAAAGACATGCTGCTGCATTAAAAAAGAAAAGCAACAGCTGGGGCTTATCATTTGTCTCACCTGGTCAGTAGCCCATGGCTCCCAGGCAAGCACGATGCTTGTTTTTTTTTTTGTAGCTGAATTTTCCAGAGTTGTCAGAGCATCACAAACAGCATATAGACAGAAGCAAGTCATTGCCTAATTTTGTCCTTGTCATTTTGTGGTGTATACAGTCTGATGGCAACCAGCTCTTTAAAATTCATTTTCCTAAGCATGGTTTCACAGTCATTGAAGAGAGCCTACAAATTTACCATCATTAATATTTTTTTCCTAATACTTGCCCCTCAGAAAGCAAATGAAGTGTGGCTCCACAGAGCAGGCAGTGTCTAGTCTGATGGATTTCTTTATAAATATTTACATCTCAAACACAACAGTGAAACATGAAAAAAAACCAAAAACAACCCCAAATTCAAATCTATGGTCCTTTACATAGAACAATAATCCGTCAGTCCCTACTAGAGTGAATACAATTCCTCCACTCAGAGAATCTTCCCAGTTTACATCATCCTTCTAGATAACGCAAGATGCATATGTGAGATTTACCTTCACCTCACTTTATCTCCCTGTTCACTTTATTTTATACCAGTCTAAATTAATCTCCTAAATTTCATTCACACTAAATGAAGAGAGAGAGTGAAGAGATATTTCTAAAGGTTACTCATGACCCCTGACTTCATATGTCTACAGTTAGAGGACATCAACTTTGCTCTTCAATTTATTTTTTTTTTCCTAAAATTATGGGGAGATCAGCATTAATTCCCTTTAGAAAGTACTAGCCTCACTTTATGTCCAATGCTTTAAGAATAATGTCTACTCAATCTCATCATAGTCCACAGATCTTTAGTTTGTCAAATAACTTTATTTTAATAAAGCAAGTTTACTCACTGTGCACCTACTCCTCTTTCCATGGACACAGCAAGGCAGATCCTTTCCTCCTTATTCTGTGTCTCCTCCAGTGATGTCTTATCACAGAAAGTTAAAGTCCCTCACCTTCTCTCAATCCTTCATCAGCTTCCAGGTTACCATCATTGCATCTGCTCTGGATGTCTTTTCAAGTTTCTTGCCTTTTCTGTGCTTATTCTGCACTTCTATACACATACTGATTGACACAGAGTCAAGGAAACTAAAATATAAATTGCCTTTATGTTCAATGTCAGGCTCCTAGAGGAAAATGTTCCATCAGTTTCCTGAGCCCCTGTTTAAACATGCATGAAGCTCAGTTTCCCATTTTTACAGCTATCACTAAACAAGGAGGCATTTAATGGTTCCATCATTTGTCCTGGAAGTCATTTGTCACATTCAGCAGCTGCAATGAAGTGGTCTAAATGATTATCCTACAGTAAACCAGTATTTTTTTCAAAAACGTTTCTGAGCAAAATGAAAGATATAGAGGGATTCAAAAAATGATAATGAGCATATGGTACTTTTTAACTGGACATAGGATAGTATGTTCAGTATCATACACATTTTGTTCAGCTAAAACTCACAACATTCTGAAACTGCATTTTAATGACTGGCACATGAAAAGAGCAGTCATCAAAGATGACAAATTTTCAGATACTGATACATTAAAAACCTAATTGCTAGAGCAATTTCTTAGTGAGATCTCTATTTTGTGTAAAGCCTCCTGTTTGCTTAAAGCCCAAAACTGAGGTCTAGACAAAGAAAGCAAGTTTGTTTGTTCATTCTGTTGTTCATTGCACAAGTCATATCTAGGGCGAAGTCCAATTCTCTGGTATAACCTGGCTGGCTGCTGCCCCTGCAGAAAGGTATGGATTTTCTGTCGATTCCATGTCCCACAACAATCCCAATCAGATATCTCAGACACTCTGGGCCTCTGAGGTAATACAAATTCCTCTGATGAGACATCTACGTCGTGCCTTTTCAGTCATTCATCTTTTTTTTTTTTTTCCTTTTCTATGTGCAACTTCCATTTTATGATACAGCTTGACCTTAGCCTTCTACTGCACTGCTTGACACAAAACATCTCTATCTTGTCCCTATACCCTGCACCTATGGTGAAAGGACTGTACGGCACAATTCTGCTCATGGTGCAGAGGTGGGCTTGTAGTGGTGCATCCTTACAAAAATGTTAGTACAAGGAGCTTCATTGTGAGTTCTGTAGTCAGAAATAGTGGCTAGGCAGTATCAAGGCAACTGTATACAAAGGGTGAACTTAGTCAGCATTACTCCCAATGTTCCTATAAACCTGCCTTCCCCAAGAAAAATCTGGAGGATGCTAGTTCTCCCATCAAAACACACGTCTCTCATCTATCCATCATACCGTCATCTTTCTGTTAGCATTATTCCCAAGTAATGCTTGTCCTCTTCTCTGTGCTGTCCACTTGCTATTGAATCAAGCCAAACAGATAAGCTCTTNTGCCTTTTTTTTTTTTTTTTTTTTATTCCTCAGCTTCCTTAATAGATGCTTTTACTTTAACTGTTGTTTCATTGTTGTATAAGAGATGTTCTAACTGTTTCTGTGTTATGCTGCTGTGTAGGTGTCACAAGAAGTTGTTCTCAGCACTGTACAAAGACAAGTAGAGACAACTGAGGTGTTCAGGAAACCTGGGAGACCGTGCTGGTCATTATGACAGTTGCTAGTCTTGGTACATAAGGAATTTCATAGTTCCTTATATTTTAAAAATGTCAAAGCAAAGGAAAGAATTTTAAGGAGTGATTTGCAAAAGAGCAGCAGGGGCAGTAGAAGGGTGTTATTGGTAAGGCATTTTTCCCCAGGCATGAGGCACAGAATAGAGAAAAGCACAAAGAAGATAATTTGGAAATTGGTCAGTATGGGAAGGACAGCTGGCATTGCTGGCAGGGTATAGGCCATGATGAACTTCTTGGGTTCAAAGTAAAGACAGGCAATTCAGATTTGAGGATTCATTATAGAGGACTGGGGAGCAACAAAAGACAGCGAGAGGGAAGTTGCCTGATCACTGCGGACCCCCCAGCCCATGGCATTTATTAACTGTTGGTGCTAGAAGTATTTTGCAGGAAACCATGTGGATCTCACTTTGCATATATCCTGTGTGGGTATGATGACTGAAGTCTGCAGCAAGGACACAGCTTACAGAACAGACAAGGCAGACTGTTTCCTGGAGAAGTCTGTTGAAAGGCTAAACAGATTTTACAAAAAACCACTGCTGATGTGTTTTGATATAGGGTTAGCACAGTTACAAACAGCATTGGCAGCCCAGTTGTAGGCTGCATGTTGTGGTAAGTATTCTCCTGGACATATCTACATGCACTAATTTTCAAATGGGGTTGTGTTTCTATAGAAACACAGTGTGAAATGAGAATGAATCCAGCACTGTGGTGGGTAAGGTTACACCAATAAAACATACAAATTAATTTAAACTAGACATTTTTCCATATTTGAGCTAGCATTGATTCACTTTCAACTCAGACTTCCCCTTACCATTCTTACTTTTCAACACACAGTCCTGTAAGTTGACAGAACAACTTAAACTATCAAAATCACAAATATCAGACCTTCCTGTGAAGATTCAAGTCTGTCATGAAATTTTCATTTGATTGGCAAGGTAACAAAGAGGAGAGCTCCATACTTTCCTTGAGCTGGTACTTCTAATCCACTGGTGGACTCCTTGGTGAATACCAGAATAGATAGCCCTTGTAAAAATGCTTTGATATTGGCTGGAGAGAGAAAGAAGCAGAAGAGGTTGGTTGGGCTTCTCTTAGAAGAAGAGTTTTAGTAGGTAACAGACTCTGTAAGCAACCATGCAAACCATACTGAAACCAGTTAGGAAAATACCCTAAAATACCACCATTATAGAAAAAAAGTAGTAGCTGCTTTTCAGGAATATGAGAGATACATTTTGTGGACTAAATGTGAGTGTTTGAAGATAGAACCAGATACAACCTAATAAAACTCGAAATTCCATTTTAGAGTCAAGGGCATCACAATGATTTTTTAACATAAGACTTTCTTCACAACACAGACCATAGAATTAGATTAGTTTTTTTTACTGCATCAGGACAACAGACTCTGAGACAAAGCTATAAATATATTTTGGGAAAGGCAACCAAACTTGCTGTAGAGACTTCCAGTGGGAAATTGTGGCACATCCATTAATGTCCTGACAGCTCATATTCTCAAAGGTCTTGTACTTCTCTTTCAACAAGTAGGCATACAAATTCTGCTAAGTGGAGGCATAAATTTTAGCAAGCACTATTTTAAAGGGAAATTGGAAGAGATAAAAATAGATTTTGCAAGTAGAACAACATCAAGTATGCACATGAAAGAAATTAGGCAAATGTGCTGGATGCAGAATGATGGAAGAATCTGTTGGCCTGTGGGGTAATGAAGGGTTTCAAGGAATATTTTGAGAGGGCAGATGACTTTCTATCAGAAAAGTGTTCCCACAGGGTCTATTCCTCCTCTTCTGCATATTCCTCAGAGAGACTAGTACATCACCAAGAACTCTGAAGGAGCCAAAGTACTCAAGAGACAATTAAAATGCCCACATTAGCCACTAAATGTATCATCAATCTAAAAGGAAGGCATATGGTGCTTACAAAGTAATTCAAAGCATGAATAACACCAGCAGACAAAGGAGAAGCCTCTAAAAGGGCATACAGGAAAGTAACGTTAAGATCGAGGGAGGTCCAGCAGATCGAGGGAGGTTCTGCTCCTCCTCTACTCTGCACTGGTGAGACCTCACCTGGAGTATTGCGTCCAGTTCTGGGCTCCCCAGTTCAAGAGAGACAGGGATCTGCTTGAGAGAGTCCAATGGAAGGTTACAAGGATGACTAAGGGACTGAAACACATGCCTTATGAGGAAAGGCTGAGAGACCTGGGGCTTTTTAGTCTGAAGAAGAGAAGACTGAGAGAGGGGATTTGATAGATGTTTGTAAATATCTGAGGGCTGAGTGTCAAGAGGAAAGGGACAGCCTCTTCTCACTCATGCCCTGTGATGGAACATGGGGAAATGGATGTAAGCTGGAGCACAAGAGGTTCCACCTTAACATGAGGAGGAACTTCCTTACTGTAAGGGTCACGGACTCCCCAGAGAGGTTGTGGAGTCTCCTTCTCTGGAGAATTTCAAGACCCGCCTGGATGTGTTCCTGTGTGCCCTGTGCTAGATTGTATGGTCCTGCTCTGGCAGGGGGGTTGGACTCGAAGATCTCCAAGGTCTCTTCCAACCCCTGACACCCTGTGATACCTGTGATACTAGGCAGTGGTTGGCACAGTCCTGCCTGAGTGACCTCTCTTTAACCCCTGATCAACCCTTTTGCTATATGGTGCTGCCCATTTGGCATCTGTTTGGAAGTTACACCTGACCTGAGCAGGCCATCTGTCCTGAAGGTGAGCCTGGAGTTCCCTTTTGCAAGAAACATCCTAAAGGCCAGAACTTTCTCAGTAGAACTGAGAGAATAAGATTTAATTCCCCTTTTGAGAAAGACAGGCTAGAAAAGCTTACATGGGTAAGTGGATCACTAAAAAGATGTCCAATTAAGGTATTTAAGATGTTGAGCAATAGAAAAAGTTAATCAGGACTTCCATTCTTGCCTGAAGACGCAAGAACATCGAAAGGCAGCATCTTCAAACTCTTTTTAAAAGAATACATTTTCACATTTATTTAATCAAAATTTTGGGACTACTTTTCAATGGAAAACTAAATCTGTGAATGTTACTTCACATTCACATAGGGAAACCTCTCTTCCTCCTTGTGAGGATGTGGCACTCTCTCCTCTCAGAAATAAAGTACATGTGAATTGCAGCACATGAGTCTGTATGAATACCCTTCATTCTGCATGCGGAAAACAAAGCCTATATTTTCATTTCATTTCACAGACAGTGACTTTTTTTTGTGGTCTGGTGATATTTTTCCTTTTAACAGCTCCTAGACATGGAATGCAAATGTGAAGTTTCTCTGGAAGTGTCCCAGAAAACAGCAGACAAACTTTGGGTTATTTCATCCATAAATCTCATTCATTTATTCTGTCCTTCTCAGCTTCATGACAAGCAAGATGTGAGTCTAGCAGTGCTCTCAAGGAGCTTTTGACAGTTTTATGTTTCAAAATTTGCCTGCATTATCGAGTTGTTTTTTTTTTTTTCTTCTAGAAAAAAAGACCTCACTAGTTCATGTTTCATAATCATAATCTTCAGACGCATAAATCTGCAAACATAAACCAAATTTCTGGACAGCTTTCATCCCAAGGAAAGTCTCAGCTCCAATAGCATGAGCACTTAGATTTCTAATTTTGTGAATCAGTTGCTAATAGCTTTGGGTATGTGCCAAAATAGTTTATGTCCACAGAGAATGGCCCCACAATGGCAGTAGTGATGTCTGGAGCAGCAGTGCTGCAATATTGCAAATACTTGAAAAAGGGTGTCAGCTCAGAGTGGGAAAAACCTGTGGATTCATAAAAGACTGTGACTACTGAAATTAAGTATAAATTACTAATTCTACCATTCATGCACTTTCTTCATTCTATTTTTTCATTAACATTTATAGCATCTATAAATGTGTCATAATATTTATAGCATCTATAAATGTTATGACACATTAAAATTGATTATTTTTATTGCAGTGGGTTTAAAATTTAATAGTTTTGATACAATGACAAGCATTTCTATTTTCAATGTGAATCTCAGTATCTGCAAAACTGTGAGCAATGCAGTGTTCTAAATAAACACACTTCTTTAAATGACAATACATTAGCATTGCCTCAGGCATAATAAGTAAAGAATATATTAATATTATTACTATGAGTAAGAAATCATCAATTATAAAACATGCTACAGTTCTTTGAGCTCCACTTTTAGCACCTAAGTTTAAAGTGCAGAACCTCAAAACCCATTTGGTCCTGAAGATATGTCATGACTATGTGCTACCTTTTTGTTAGTAAATTACTTTAGGAGCTTAAATTTCTTCAAGTAGTTATGCATTCAATAACCTAGTAGCTGGAACATCAAACTTTTCCCACATTTCAGGGCTGCAAATTACACAGGGCAGAAGACCCACTAAAAGTTTAAGGGTGTGGTCATGATCTTACATCTTCATTATCCATCTATCTCTGGATATTTTATTTCACTTGAAATGTCAATATTTTTTGTGTTGAATTTTGAAATAGGACCAGTTTCTGTGTCACTGGCATCAGTAGGGTTTCTGATGCTGATTTTAGCAGGGATGGAAGCAGATTAAGAACTCTGTATTTGAAGCCCATCAAAGTACTATAGTTAGTACTTCAGCATTAGATTTTTTTTTTACTGTTATTTAAATTTCTCAGAGTGATGTCATGTACCTTCAGTTTTATGTTAACTACAGTTAAAGTCTCTTTGGTCTGTAACTTGGCAGCTGCTATTTGAGCAAACCTGGGATTAGAGACACCTACAAATCAGCATTCCAAAGTCTCCTTGAAAATTAAGAGATACAATGCACGATTTAGCAAGCCAAACTCCAGTTAGACAACGGGATGTTATTGAAATTCTGGTCCAAGTAGACACAGAAAAGCAGCATATATTTACAGGAGGAACAGGCAGGTGTTTCATTTGCTGGGCTCGTCTCACCTGTAATTACACTCCAAGCCCCAGGGCGTCATTCTTCTTGTTGACTGACAGAATAGACGAGGAAAGTTTTAAGACAGCTTCAACTTCCAGATGTGATATGAAAAGCTTTTAACACTGTCTGTGAATGGCAGGTTGTGAATGACAACAAGTAACATAAGGTGAAGGATGTACTAGATATGCAGGATGAGATGAAAAACAGCCATGTTTTTCAGAAATAATCTCTCTAACTCCTGGCTAAATTGAAAAAGGTTACATTTCTATATCTGGGAAATGACCTTAGAAAATTGTTATCAAAATGCAGTGTGAGTCCATTCCCCATGACAAGCACTTTAATGGAAGCTACTATTAGAGGACTCTGATGATATGTCCTGTTATTGTGGCTTCACAGGATCTATCTACACCCAATTTTTACCCATGCTGACTTCAGGTAGGTCTTTCTCTGTGTACTATCCCCTGCTACTGCATTAGGAATCCTGACTGACAGCCGGGTGCCAGCAGCACCACATGAATGTTTGAGTCCTTGGTTTGAAGCCGGCTGAACAGGGACTTGCTCTCATCTGACTGGGGAGCTGCAGTCTGCTCTGAGGGAGTGGTCTCTGATAAGTGACTGTATGCTTCTGTATACAAGGCATATTTATATTTTAGTTCTTTAATACATTCAAAATACTCTTGCATTTGTCCTTCATGAATGGGAAAACTGGGATTAGGTGCATAACACCAGGAGAGGTCTACAGCAACAAGGAGAGGACAGCACAGTCTAGCCCAAGGGTTTTCTATATGAGTCCAGTCCTTTTCCAGGACATTTCACTCCTGCCTGTCCTAGCCCTGGGGTGTCCTATGCACTCCATGGCACTGTACAGATAAAGTCAACAACAAAGGAGTAGGGAAGTCCCTCTGCTCAGCAATTCCTAAGATCTGGGCTGCTGCCTCTTGCTCAGTTTTGCCTCCTGATTTATGCTAGTTCACTGGCTTAACTGTGTTTAATATAGTAGTGCTTTTTGCAACAAAGGATTCTGAAGATCAATCATTAGATAACATTTTGTCGCTTAAAACTATACCCCAATTCAGCAAAGTACCTAAACAAACACCTAAAGTGAATTGCTTGAATTGTCCCATTTCTTTCAGCACAAAGTCAAAGGATGTCAAGCTTACACTTCAGTGCTTTGCTGTTAAGTGAAAATGAATTTCACAAGTGCTGCTTCACTGCTGGTGGACATCAGAGCTACTCCTTCTTACATGGAACTTTTTTTTTTTTCATAAAATGGAAATAGGGAAAATATACTCCTATAATAATATAATGAGGGCAACAGCATGATATTCTATGACTATATGAAACATTCAAATTTTATACAAATGTATATATTTGGTGCACTTTTTCACAGAGCATCAAAAAACTGTTTGGAACTACTTTATATTTTTTGAATTTTTGCCTTAAAAGGATTTGAGAATTAAGTATGAAGCTGTGTTGACTTTAATATAAGGATGGTTTCTAGGGTCTTTATATTCCCAGATATCTGCTGGTATAGGGTTGGGGTTTTTTGGTGCTTTTGCCATGCCTAAGCTACCATTGGTTCCTCTCTCTGGGACTCCACAGGAGGTTCCAGTCTGAAACCCAACAGAGTTAAATTGCTAGCAGAAACATAAGACATCCTGTGGTCTGTGAACTCCCAACTTCTTTGCTCTTGGTGAACATACACAAAACATCCAAACAAATTATTAGTGAAATGGAACCAAAAGGGGTAAGCATCCCTCTACATGCAGAAAATGAATCAGCCTGTCTGCTTCACAGCAGTGATTGGGGTAGCAGAGAGGGAAATTGGGGTTGCCAGGGAAAACTGAGGCAAAAAAGTTATTGAGTACCTCAGTCTTCTCCTCATCCACTGTTACTCATTTGCCATTGTTAATCACCAGGGGGGGTACACCTTCTTTGACCTTCCTTTTCTGATTTAGATACTTATAGAATCCTTTTTGTTTTCCTTTGTATCCCTCACCACATTCAGCTCTAGATGCACTTGGCCTTCCTGACTTTGTGCCTATGTAACTGGGCAGCATCCCCACAATACCTGTCCCTGTTTCAACTGTTTGTGAAATTTCATCTTGTTCTTTAGTTCAACCAGCAGTTCATGACTCAGTCATGACAGTCTTTATCCCTTCTTGACTGATTTCCTGTACATGGGTATTGAGAGCTCTTTTACTCTATGGAAAGCCTCCTTAAAGGTGTGCCAGCTCTGCTCTGCTCCTTTATCTCTAAGAACTGCCTCCCAAGGGGTCCTGTGAGCAACTCATTGAAAAGCTGGAGGTTTGCTTTCCCAAAGTTTAGGGTGCTGACTTTGCTTTTCATCTGTCCTGTACCCCTTAGCATGGTGAACTGAACCAGTGCGTGGTCACTGCTGCCCAGGCTGCCTCCAATCTTGATGTCCCCAACTAGTGCGCTTGCATTGGTCACCACTGGGTCCAAAACCACATACCCTGAGGTAGGGCCATCTATTACTTGCTTTAAAAAGTTATCATCCAGTGACTCCAGGAATCTCCTGGATTGCCTACAGCTTGCCATGTTACTTTTGCAGCAAATGTCAGGGTGTTTAAAGTAGCCCAGCAGGATGAGAGCCTGCACGCATGATGTCTCCTGGAGCTGGAGTATGAAGGCTTCATCAATAGCCTCCCCTTGATCCGGTGGTCCAACCACAAAGCTCCCTTTATTGTCACGATTCCTAATTCTTGCCCAGAGGCTCTCAACTTTCTACTCACAGAACTGGACCTGTTTAGATAACCAGCGTTCAGCTTACACACCTAAATAATCATCTTTGAAAGAAATGCAACAGCGGCCCATAGATTTATGCAATCTGATATACACATGCAAATTCACCCTCAAATATCAGACTGACCTGGAATTAGACAATAATAGAATGGATACTGCCAGCCTGTACCTGAAAGAAGTAAAAAATCTGCATGCAAAATAGGCAACTATCACCTAGGTGCAAAAGTAACACTATACTGAAGGTATAGAAAAATGCTTTGTACCAACCTACTTGAAACCCAAGCAGCCCCTGATGCTGGGAATGAAATGGAAACCTAACGAACTTGCCATGGCAATGTCCCAGTTTCTAGTGGCACTGGCAACAAATTTTCACATCAACAGATATTTTTCCTTGGCTGAATTCCCAACAATGATGAAGAATTATCCAAGATGTGAAAAATGGGTTATTTCAATACCCCTTTCTTCACCAGCCCTAGACACCTCAACATTCAGAGCCCACTGTTTATTAAAACTTAATTTTGTTCTGAGAAGAATGGTCTAAATAAAAAAACACTGCTATTTCTCTCAGAAAGCATTGAGTATGCTGAGAATGTATGGAGCACATACTGAGAATGTATGGAGCACATCATTCATCTAAATATTGGGAAAAGCTAGCAAAAATGCAACAGCATTTTTATGGTAGATTTTGAGGGTAAAAGGCCAAATCCCAAGTATCTGGAATTCACATGCTTGGAACTGATTGATTTTCTGTGGTAAAAGGGACTGCTTGCCATGTCTGATGTGCAAATATGGAGATGATTGCACAGAGCCATTCTTATCCACCCAACAACTAACCATAGAATGGAAGGGACCTCGAAAGATCATCCAGTCCAACACCCTGCCAGAGCAGGATCACCTACACTAGGTCACACAGAAACACATCCAGGAGGGTCTTGAACATCTCCAGAGAGGGAGACTCCACAACCCCCCTGGGCAGCCTGTTCCAGTGTCCGTCACCCTCACTGTGAAAAAATTTCCCCTTATGTTTCTGTAACATAATGTATTTCTGTATTATTTCTATTAATCCTTCAATATATCATGCACAATTAAAAAAAGCCTTGACATCTAAAAAAAAACAGTCAGCCTATTTACTGTGGTCTGCCTGGAGGTCATAGTTAGATCTGCCTAAGCCTTTCAACAAAGACAAGGTACTACACTAAGACTGGGCAACAGAGAGATAATATTGGCCAGTAAATGTGATTTTTGCCATTACTACTTATAGGCTTTATACTGGAATGAAATTGCATAACCCAAGGTGTTGCCTTGGTTGGAGCTCATTTTAGCTGTTTAATTGTGACAAAAACTAACACCCGGTACAGTTTGCCTAAGCTTATTTTGGTTCAGTTGCAGTTTACAGTTTAAGAAGGAGCTATGACATGTGGATTGAAGTGCCTGTGAACTGCCTGGAAAGATACTGGTGTGGAAGATGGCAGATGCAGGATGATACTGGAAATCACAGATTTGAAACTGAATCGTGCTGGTCAGCTCCCTACAGGAGAGCAAACTTGCATTGCTCTGGTAAAACCAGTGGTAGCAGTAACAAAGAGAAGAGAAAAACTGAGTAACTGTGAGCCAGTGAACAGAGCACAGAAACAAATCGTGCTACAAAAAACAAATCCAAAACCAAAAACACCAACCAAACCAAACAAAACAAACCAACCAAACAAAAAACCTAAGAACAACATAAGCCACAAATAAAATTAACCCAAATGGAACGCAAGAGAGTGAAATAAGAAAATTTACCCCTACATTTTATCTGGTAAAGAGGAGGGAGATCAGACATCCTTCTCTTCCCCTGTGAATGCTGCAGGGCACTGATGGCTCCTCATAACTGCTCCTCAGGCACATACACCGAAACTGTTGTCCTGGCACCTGAAGGAGCATTACAAGGGTAAGCATAACAAGGAGTTTTTCTTTAATAACTTTTAACTCTATTTTATTTCCAGTGTCCATTTCAATGATGGGGAGTATGAGTATGTCATATTGGTACTAGGTTAATAATCTCTCACGATTATTACTCTCTAAAAAAACTTTTCATTAATCCAGTAACAAATTCTTGTTGTCACTTGTAAAGTTGTGTTCTCCTTTTTGCCCATAAGAATAAACTAAGTGTAAAAATAAAATCCTACTAAACGCATCCTTCTCTCCCAGCTGATCTCCTATCCTGATCAATTTTATTGTATCTCTTATGAATAGTTACTCAGTTATTACCTCAAATCAGTCTTGTGCTGTCTCAGGCTCTCAAATGCCACTGTACTGCAGAGAATGATTCATTGCATTGCTTAGCAAATGTCCCAGGAAAAGCCAAAGGTGCTCGCTGGCAGTCACAGGGCAAATGATGCTTTTGACGCATTGGCATAAAAGTCAGAGTTAAGAATTAGTCATTATGCAGATAGGACCTGAGTGCAATAGGCAATTGCAGAAGATTTTATCCTGGTGAAGAAAGCAGTGGAGGGCAAGGGAGAAAGAGAAGAGGAGCAGGAGCATGCAAGTAGATTCCAGAAAAGAGCATAGGATAACACAAAATAGAGAAGTAAACTCTTGAGCAGCTTGAAGAATTGCTCTGGATGGCACGTTGTCAGTCGACAGCAGTAGAACTGATTGATGCTTGTGTAACATGTTCTCCTGCATTCTTTATGGACGTGACAAGCATAAGCCTGTCAACAGTTACCAAGCAACTGGAAACTAAATTATTTGAATTAATAAAAATGCAAGAACTCTACCATAAAAGTTATGGGTTTGATTTCTGAAGAGGAAATACAGAAATAGACTTTTTTTTTTTTAATATATATAGTTTATTTCATAGTATTGACAGACTAATTTTATTCAGAATTAACTCTTTTTGGCTGAGACTACATGCTAGAGCTCCTAATGTAAGTTTGGAATTATACAAGCTGTAATTCCATGAAATATTGGAAGCATGTCCTGTGCCAGATAGAAAGACATTACAACATTGAAAGTTCCTAAATCAAATGGCAGATCCATTCCATATGTTCTTTGAACTAATATAAATCATTTTAGGGAAAAGTCCACATTCTTGATCATCCAGAATTTTCACTGATGGTTTCAGAAAATGAGTGTGCAAGGATGACAGGCCTGAGCCAGCCCTGTTTCACAGCTGCGGAAGAGTTATTGAAGGTCAACATGTGGTTTAACTCATAGGAAGTCATTCTGACTCGCACAGCATGGCCAGTGATCCCATGCACATCTGTATATATTAGAAATCTTGTTCATGCCAAGTCCAGCACCTTCAAGAAGCTTGGGACCTCCAGCTCACACTTGGCCTCCCACTGTCTTCTGGAAGTATAGGAGACCTCAGTGTGCACACATCAGCCAGATGCCTCCATGAAGCTCGTGATCTAAACTGGGACCCTGAAGCAGGGGACAGTTAGGAGCCAGGAACCAAAATGAAAAAGATATTGCAATTCACTGAGCTGCACTATTCTCACTAGAAAATACTGTCTGCTCATATTGAATGTAACCTGAGGGGCCGATGAAATATATCTGGTCAACTTATATCCAGATACTTCTTCTGCAGAGTTTCACTGTCATATTTCAACAAGTCACTGGCTCTGTCTGTTTTGAGGGAAAGCACCATTGATTTTTTTTTGGTTCATTTTGTCTCTGTTCAAACATTTAATCACTATCTCCACTTATCTACATATAATAAGTTTTGATTCCCCTACCATTGTTCAGTGAAATGAGATGTAATTCCATTGATGATTTATTCTACTAAATTGCATGCAGGTAAAACTGTGGATTTTGTCTCTTTTGGGGAGGCTTTGGGTTTTTATTTTTCTTCCTATTTTTCTTGTGGTTAATTGTTAAGATTTAAACACTTAGGCTTTTTAAATAGCTAGTAAGAAATTAGTAAATGATCTGTCATGTCAATATTAATCTTTTACAAGCAGAAGAACCTGTTCCAGCACAGCTCCTAAGGCAATCAAGTCTCTACTTTTGACTATCTTCAGGAGATGCATAGTGAAGCTTCTTATGGCATACATCTTGTACGCAAGTGAGTTGAGCAGCTAGCTGGATGGGTCTCCTAAAGGTACTAAATAGATCTCCTGCCTAATTGAAGAATTACATATATCCCCATAATACTCAGCAATCCCTAAAGCATTATTAAAAGTACTATTAATTATGGCTTAAAACAGGCAGAAAAGTTATGTTAACCTCATGAAGCCCCCCTAGAGTAAAAATAGCCATGGCTATGTCAGAAAATTTGCTTATATCCAGAACAAGGAGGTGCTGACAAGAAATCTCTGTTCCACTCAGCACTATTAATTCCTGAAAGATTTAACTCAGAGATGGTCACTGAGCTGATTGTTTTCAGTATAGCCCCCATTAAATTACAATGCTAAGAGGATATGTAGATGAAGAGACACTACCAAGGGCCTAAGAAGCTCACAGCAAAGATTCTCTTCACACATTATAAAACCCAACAAATATCCTATTCTTTTAAACCTTCATTTAAAACAAAAATCCTGAAAGCAAAATTTAAATACATGACCTAAAAATATGGAAAATATCTTTAAAATAATTAATATTAAATTAAAATAAAATCATTAAACTAAAGAAACAATAGTAAGAAATTGTTTTTATAGACTCTGAAATCTTGCTCTTTCTCCCAAAGTAACAAAGCAGACCCACGTTCTCAACCAAGATAAGATCTGGGACTAATTCTCTCCTCCCTCTGTAAAACATCTAAACTGAGTAAGTAGAGGATGGAGACAAAAGCTAAAGGCATAGAAATGTCTTCAGCAGCAAAAAGGCCAAGAATAATAGTAGTCTGAGTCCCAATACTGGTGCATTTAGAAAAGATTTATTGAAGGCCAAGGACCTAAGTAACATCTTTTTTTCTCATCACAGGCCATTACACAAATTAAAGAAAAAGCAAAGACAAAAGAAAATTAATAGTGTGTTTAAAATTAATGGCCTGAGGTTAATTGGCGCTTCACTGACTCAATTTGGAAACGAATTAGGATGGAGAAACAATGTTTTCTGACAAAGTTCACATATAGCACTGGGTCTGAATACACTCATGTCTTTATGGAATAAAAAGTACATTTGACTTTCTGTGAAGAAAAACATTTCCCTCTTACCTTACTAATGGTTTTCATCTCAAAGGCTTGTTTCAGAGTCTTTTGTATGTAATGGGAATTCAGTCACTGGATTTACTATTTCAAGGTAATACTCTGATGGAAGGTTGGAAGTCAATATTTTGCTCAGGTTTTTTTTCTCCAAATCTTTCCCCGCAAAGTCATTTTTTTCTCCACTGCCTTAATGCTGGCTGAAGCTGAGCTCTGACACCTTCCCATTCCTTCTGTGCACCACTGGTGTTTTGGAGAAACAGTTCTGGACGCTTGCTACATCAGTCCTCTTCTCTTTATATCAGTCATGATGGTCTCCTCTGTATTTAGGGATTTATTCCTTCATACCTTCGAAGTTATTTCTGAGAAACTGTGAAAGTTTCAGTCATATTCCTTTCTGACCCAAAACAGCACAGTGACACTGAAGTTATATCACA
This sequence comes from Chloroceryle aenea, assembly GCA_013399075.1. Lineage (NCBI taxonomy): Eukaryota > Metazoa > Chordata > Aves > Coraciiformes > Cerylidae > Chloroceryle > Chloroceryle aenea. Next base: position 201,684 of record VWZY01000402.1, on the reverse strand, counting down.
ACAGATGGTTAACTCTTACAAGAAAGCTCTTTAAGAAAACACGGTGACCTTGTTTGCAAGACTGCAGAAACAGAGACGTTCACCATTTCCTCTGGTCTCCTCCTCACTTGTGGGTCATCCTACCACTTATAATGGGAACTTGCCTTCCAGACTGGCTGCCTGGCTTTAGCTCCCAGCCAGCACTGTGCATTTCTGTATTGGACTAAATGCCCCAACATTCCAAAAAGTGTCCCATTCCCAGATCCATTAGACCTTGCTCAGGTCTTTTCCTCACCTCCTTCTGTTAAGGACACAAGATTGAATTGTGAGGGGGCATTGGCAATGGCCTGATTGCTTCTGGCTGCAAAGGCAATGGCACCTGCTTGATCCCACCTCTCTTTTGTATGTGCAGAAACATTGGGACCTTTATGTTCACAGGGAAAGTATGGATATGGTGCTGTAGTAAATCTTGAGGCACACAGTTACAAGGATAGCAGGACATACACATGTACAGTCAAACTGCCACTTCAGTCAAATTAAGGCTGGGGGAGGGTGGTTGAGTCAGAAGAGAGAATTAGCTGACACAATGCCTTGAAAAAACAATCTGTCTTTTGTCCAAGCATTATTGTAGGAAGCAACATAAAAGTGATTTGTCAAAGTAGCCCCTTCCTTTTTCAGGTTATCTTGTTCTTAGAGACTGCATTGTGGGAGTAATGAAACCATAAGTCTTCTTCCAGAGCAAATTCAGCCCTTTTGTAGCATTTTGTACCATCTCTATACTTTCTCTCTGCTACACCTAATTATTTGGACTAGAATAATTTTCACAAAAATAGGCATTCTAAGCAAGAAGACAATACACGTATGCCAATTTTGCCAATAATTTTTCACCAGTATCCAGGTGTATATATAATGCACAGTGAAGAATGACTGCTTATATAAACACAATGTTTTCTGCACCTTCCAGAAGAAACTGTCTGACATATTCTTCCTTTCCATTTATATAGGCTTGAATATAAAATAATTATTTGGGATGAATACCAAAAACTAGGTGTTAGGGTGATTTAACAGAGTGGGGGAGAGGAACCAGAAGGGTTATTGTTCCCTCACCATAGCAGGTGAGAGAGGCCATTTTTCTCAGCTGGCCTCCTTCTCTCCATATATTGCAGATTCTATCACACACACAAACCATTTTTCCTTTCTCTGGTCCCTCACTGGACTAGTTCTGAGCCCCATCACCTTAAAAACATTAAGACAATATAAAAAGTTTACCATTTTGTAGTGGTATTTTTACCACTTGTTCCCCAATACTCTGCCCCTTTCCAGCCCAGGAACATGTTGGAAATACCATCCAAAGGTCATGAATCTGCTTGGCCAGTGCCCTGGCTACTCTGCCAATCTGCATCTTAGACCCTGATGATACCCTCAGCTTTGCTCCAAGGATAGCATGGAATTGCTTCTCTAGACAGAGCTTCCAGCACATGTTGAAGAGTAAATCCCCTTTGCCTCCTCGAAGCATTTAATTTGAACCAAGATTAGATGAATCAGATTGGATTAATTTGCTCCTTCGATTATACTTGCATCTCCTCATCTGTCACTAGCAAAGAGAGGCTGGTACTTCAGACCGATGGCGTAATTTAAACTCTGCTAATACAAACATCAGGCAGCAGAGACTGGCTGGTGATTTCATTAGGTGGGATGTTCCCCCAGGGCACTGTGGCAGATCTTGTGACTCTGGGACAGAATGGTAGCCCTCTGTGCAGTCCCTCATGATGGTTCTCTGCTTCAACAGCATGGGAAAGGAAATGAACAAAGCAGAAGATGCTTTTCTCTTGGCAGCCAGGTCTCTGGTCACCACCCCCTGGGTCCTTGTCACTCAGACTGCTTTTTTGCCCAGGGACCTGCAGTCCTCCCTGGCTGTCTGTGCCTGCCGCTTCCAGCCTTCTCCTGGGAAGCCTGCCACAGCCACAATGGGAGGCACAATGCAGAAGGTCAAAAAGACCCCATGGAGGCTCAGTTCATCACCTTGGCAGTCATGGGGCTGGATTCTGCTTTCCACGGCAGTGGAACATCTCCACCCTTACTGACACCAGTGCTAAATCTGATTGTCTCGGCAGAAAGTGCTCACACCAAGCAGCATAGCCTCAGAAGGTAGTCCCTTCAGATTAGTGCAGTAACTGGGGAAAGAGGCTGCTCCACTGGGTGACGCCTACGCCAGGCTCCTGAGGTGCACCAGAAAGAGGGGGCAGGAGGAAGGGATGAGGCCTTGCTCTGTCTGTGTTGTGACTATATAAAAGGCAATAGAGATTAGCCAAATATGGCCTGCCAACTATGTGATCCTTAGATTCAATCCCTACTGCGGCAACAACAAAAAAATTATTATGTCATAGTTTTTACTGAAAGCCCAGCAGGGTGATGATGTGATCCATGATTGTAGCACTCAAGTGCTCTTGCAATACTCATATAATTTGGAAGCAAGGCCAATGAATAGGGCTTCCCCCCCAAACTGCCACTCACCATTTAGATATCTTTTTGTTTATGCAGTACAATGTAGAATACAAAAGAAAGAAAATTTCAAAAATTAAATGTTAAAATAAAGTGTTAAATAAAGCAGCTAATGCTTTAATTTCTATTCTACCCCATACTGTAAAAGTAAAGTGAGGTGAACATACTAATAAATATTTAAAGAAGCCCCATCTTCTGCATATTTGTAAATGTACTTTTCAAAAAAAATCTTTTTTTGTAAACAGAGCAAGTATGAACAATTGCCTCCACACGAAAGCATGAGAGGGCACAGTGTAGAAGAGTTCAACCTGAAAATCCTTCACTGTCCTCATGAAATCATGAGAGCAGAAAGATTCATCATGAAGTATCAGATAAGCCCAGAGAAGATTGTACTTGTAATTTTCACGTTGTGATCCAGGCACATACTGACGGCCAGAAAATTTTACTTAATATCCTTTCATACTTTGATTTTAAAGGAAAGATAAACCTCACTTTAATTTTGTCCTCAGTCTAATCTGTCTGGCTATTATTTTTGGCAGTAGCAGACTGTTGTAATGCATAGGTACATCTTAGAAGAGTCCCATCCACAGCTCATCTTATGTTTTCTGCTCCATAGCAGGGTCTCCTGCTACACAGGCAATGGCACTGCCTGGTGTGGTTAGAAGCTAGCATCAGAACAAAGAATATATGTGAGATTAACGACTTCTGTCCTAATGCAAATGAAGCAGCATCTAAAAAGACTGAGACAAAGGAAAGGAAGTTTCCTTATGTGTTGTCTTCTTCACAAAGAGTTCATGTTTCACTTTCCCCAGGGTTAAGTCACTGTTACAGGTACAGCTCATGCCTAGAGAACCATAGCCTGATACCACTTTATAAAACAGTCTAGATAACATAATTTCTTTTATAGCTAGGGGAACAAAGAATAGGAAAACAAACCAAACTTCCTACACAAGGCACTGAGACAGAGCACAACCTAAACCAAAGCTCAGAATGGGTCTGTGACCTGGCCATTGTGGTATGCAGCATCTCTAAAAGTGTTACCAACCTGCCCCCCCCTGGCCAGGGCCACCACAAACAGAGACTGTTCTTAGTGCATACAGGCAAGACCACACCTGCATCAGGTCTTACCACAGACATTTTGAGCAACAGAAAGGAGCTGTAAACCTCTCACTAAAAATAAACAGATCTCAGAATAAAGGCTCAGTAAACTCTAAGAAGGAAGCATGCTGTTGAACAGCAGAGACAGCAGTACAATGCTGGGCTCTGTGTGCAAGGAGAGAAGGAATTGCTAACAGCATTAGAGCTACAAGGCACTACTATTTGCGGCAACAATTTTGTCTAGCTGGCATATTATAAGCCACCCATGAATGCTCAGCCCACTGGAGCATTTGGCTGCTTAAATATCCAGACTGCTCTGAAGGACACAGATGTTGGCAGTTCAGGCCCAGGAAGCAGCCCCTGGTCAAACTAATTTACATTGATGACATTTTCCTACACCTCAAGTAATAAATGGTCCTGAAAATTCACAGGTGCTTAGTACTGTGCTAATAACTGCATCAGACAATGACAATTCCCACATTTATTGAGATTTGAGGTTTCAGGAGAACAGTGAGCTGTCCCAGAGCAAGCTTCATGTTCACCAACCTGTCATACCACTGCCTTTCAGGCAAATTCTGCCCATCCACCAATCCCCAAGAGTTGTGCATTTGGAGCAGGTATCTCCCTGGGCAGCCAGGACAGAAATCATGCCTATCCAAGATCTCTCCTTAAGGGTAAGAACATCATGCTCCACCAAGTGTCCCAACCTGATACTTACAGTGTTTCAGGCTGGGTTGAAGCTCCTCTTCAGCAGGCTCCTACATGATGCTTCCTGAACAGCACACATGAGCAGCAAAGTCAGCAGGAGTGGGAGCAGTATGGTAACTCAGGTGTACTCAAACCTCTGAATTTGGACCTAGATTAGAACCCTGTCCTCAATGGACCCCAGTTATCACACAAGGCAACACCTCTGCACTACCTACCCAGTCTTCAGTGTCAGCTATTAACCTAAGTGTTGGCAGAGACACCAGTAATGTGTTGCTTGTTGTTGAAAGTTGCTATCCTTTTTTGTGGTCTCTAGTGTTGAATCACATTGCACACAAGGCTCTGTGTGCCTGTATATGTTTACACTATAATACATGGATGGATTAAAAAGGAACAGTTCTATGGTGCGCATTCTCCATGACAACCCTGCAGCAATCAGAATGATTCCTTTCCTCTACAAGGATTCTTTTTATTTTAAGGCTAAGGTCACATTTCCATTTTATTCTTTACTGAATTACAGTGCATGGTTTGACTTCTTATTTATAAGTAGTGGCACTTATGAATAAAAATTACTAGATATAGGGCAGGAAATGCATACAAGTACAAACCCTGGACTTTTTTTTACCAGGAGAAGCAAGTAGAATTGAGTTCAGTTCACATCCAACTATTTTGAGTTTAGCTTATACATGTAAACTCTCTGGCACTGGACAGAATACTCCACTAAATTAAAACTGACCAACACAAAAGAATATGTTACTTATCTCCTCATTAGTTTCTCAGGCATGTACTTGTGGCATGTTACTTATTTAGTTCCTATTTAAAAACAAACAAACAAAAAAAAAAAACCACAAAGATTTGTGAAGTCTTTAGTATAGTTTTAAGATGCTGCTCCACGTCACACTTCAGGATCTTGGGGAAGAGCAGGAGATCCTCAAAAACCAAGTCTCTGTTGTGATGAAAACAAGCTCTGGCACTGCAAAACACCATACTCACAAATATCCTTAAATAGCCAGCAAGAAGGGAAACGTTGCTGTTTGCAAATTGCATAATTTCTATACTCGCAACAGAATCCAGTGTCTGGTGCACTGTTTAGTCTTTATGCTATGCTGTTTCAAGCAATGGTTATAAATAAAATAGATACCATCACCCACACACAATAAATCTGCTTTTTTTTTTTCATCCATCTCTGTTTGCATCATTTATAACATAGCAGGTGCCTGCTGACATTTGGCCTTCTGAGGATTTTGGCAAGAGACAGAATTATTTATCAGTTTAATCAGAGTGGAGGGTTTTCTTGTGTGTAGGTTTCTGAGTCTGGCTGTTTGTTTTTAAACATGGGTTTTATTCAAAGTTTCAGTTAGGAAGTACAGTTTGCAATGTAGAAATTTCATAAACACTAACCATGAGCAGGGTTTTAAAGGAGCAAGACCCCAAATATATCCCTTTTTGTCACAGTTTAGGGACAGGGCAGCCCCTTGGACTTATTAACAGATGTCCTCTGTTAACCCTCCTCCCTCCCCAAAAGGGGAAGAGAAAGGGAATAAGGGAGACAGCGATTAGAAAAGGAAACTAGAGCACTGTTAATGAAAATTAAAATAATAATAAAAAGTGGAATATATACAAATATATACAAAACCAGTATTGAACCCAACCTCCTAATTACATCACTGTCACCCCTGATGCTGTGGAGCAGGCACTGGGGGAGTCCCAGACTGGGCCTCGCAGCAGATGGGAGCTGTGTTCAGGAGCTGGATTCTGGTATTGGATTTGGGAACTGAGATTGAAGGCAGAATTGACAGAGTCCTCAGATGCTCTGAGGAAGAAAGTGGAAGAGGACCCAAGCCAAACTGAGCAAAACTGGCAAAGTGGAACAAGAGGGACAAGACCCTTTTGATTTTATAACAAATGTGTCATATATGGNGGTTTCTGAGTCTGGCTGTTTGTTTTTAAACATGGGTTTTATTCAAAGTTTCAGTTAGGAAGTACAGTTTGCAATGTAGAAATTTCATAAACACTAACCATGAGCAGGGTTTTAAAGGAGCAAGACCCCAAATATATCCCTTTTTGTCACAGTTTAGGGACAGGGCAGCCCCTTGGACTTATTAACAGATGTCCTCTGTTAACCCTCCTCCCTCCCCAAAAGGGGAAGAGAAAGGGAATAAGGGAGACAGCGATTAGAAAAGGAAACTAGAGCACTGTTAATGAAAATTAAAATAATAATAAAAAGTGGAATATATACAAATATATACAAAACCAGTATTGAACCCAACCTCCTAATTACATCACTGTCACCCCTGATGCTGTGGAGCAGGCACTGGGGGAGTCCCAGACTGGGCCTCGCAGCAGATGGGAGCTGTGTTCAGGAGCTGGATTCTGGTATTGGATTTGGGAACTGAGATTGAAGGCAGAATTGACAGAGTCCTCAGATGCTCTGAGGAAGAAAGTGGAAGAGGACCCAAGCCAAACTGAGCAAAACTGGCAAAGTGGAACAAGAGGGACAAGACCCTTTTGATTTTATAACAAATGTGTCATATATGGGATGGAATCCCACATTGGTCAGTTTGGGGTCACCTGCCCTGTCCACTCCTCCCTGCAGGTTCGGCCTTTTATTTTCTGCACCCCCAGTGTGGTGCACAAGATCCAGCAGTGGCATTGGTCTGCACACCAACCCTTGGCAGTAACTCTAAACATGGGGTGTTACCACTGCCAGAAGCAGACACTGTCTGTGAAAACAGGCTGCTGACTTCAGACAGTGCAGTTGGTTAGAAGAACTGAGTTGAGAAGATAAATCACTGAATGGAATTAGTTTTGCTCTCTCTCAAACCAGAACACTTTTACAGTAAGAGGAGGGGAACTTTATGATTTTGTATGTTCTGTGGCACAAGAAAAAGTCAAGAGCACAGCTCACACAGCTTTGCATTCAGGATCACAAGACATGCTTTTGTTATTTACATCTGTCAAAACTAAAAGGAGAGGCAAAGATTTCAGAGACAGCTTTGAGACAGCCATTGATCACTCATCCCTTTTTCTCCTCAAAGTGGGTAGGGACAAAAGAAGGAAAGCTGTTTTTTCATCATTCAAGCTATAATCTATACCCTATATATTCAGGGTTTGCTAAGCAGATCTGGCCAGGGCCTAATTTTTTCCCACTGCAGATGAGAAGCAAGCCAGGCTTCTATTTTACACATGGGAAGACTCTCTCCCATGCAGGAACAGTGAAATCCAGTCAAGTTACATGCAAATCTAGCTACTAACCTAAAATCATGAAGCATTCTAGTCCCTACCTAGACCAGGCACATGAATTTACACCTCTGGAGGCTGGTCTGTGAACTATCCTGCCAGCTGAAGCACTTCTGATCTAAGACAGCCTTTCTGATCCGAATAATTAAATGACACTAAAGTAAAGACTTAAATCTTACAGCAGGGTCACAGCAACCCATCAGCTGGCTTCCCTCTATTTTTGTCTCACTAGCTGCTTCTTTGGAAACCAGCATCACCATTAGGTGCAACTGAAAGAAGCTGTTGGTCGAAAAGCCCGAGATGTATGCTGCTTAGGGCAGAGAAAGGCTTTGCCTAACCAAGACCTTGAAAACTGGATGAGTTTGACCAGTATCAAGAGCACTCTGATTGTCTGGGGAACAGGACTTAACATTCTTCATTAGGCCAAAGGAGGACTGACAGATGCCAAAACCTGGCTTCATTAGTCACACAGGGCCAAGTAATACAGAATATCCTGTGTTGAAGGGAACCCATGAGGATCATCAAGTCCAACTCCTGACTCCATACAGGGCAACCTTAAAGTTACATCATTTATCTACAGTTGTATATAGGCCATTAAGCTATGCAGCTTCTCAGCATCAATCCTGGGCAGTGAGGGGAAGTTCCACTGGAAAATATAGTAATTCCTGAGGCATATGAAAACAGTTGTTGTACAGGATTAGCACTGCATCTTGTACAGTCTTTTAAATGGAGGCTGACTTTAAAAATAACAAGTCAAAACTATAGATGTGCTACAAAAAGTTATTCCTGACTATGATTCATGCAATTGCTCACCTCCTTCCTTGACCCTACATGCCAATCAGTGTTTATACTCCTAGCTTTTGGTAAGTAATCAAATTACAGCATGTAAATTACCATGTGTTCAGCTCACCAGAGCTCTTGTAAACATTTAAATTTATTATTTCACCCATAAGAAGAAAATTGAAACAGATTTTACACTAATTGTCTCTGAAACATTTCTATTTCTTCTGAGAGCTCTTGTTCAGGATCTGACTTCAGGGCAGATACACTGACGTAAAAGTCCACGCTTTCAAAATGAAACACCTTTTTAATGAGGGTAAAAGTGATTCAGCTCCAACATATATACTGATAGGCCACCAAACACGTTTTAAACAGAATTCAGCATGACAGCAAGGTCAATAAATAATGGAATTAAACTTTGTTTTAAATCTTTTTTCCTTTAAAATACAGACGAACAAGGGAGCTGAATACTACACAGTCAATATTTAAAATGTAAATTCTGTCATTCTTCTCAAACTGTACATAGGTTTTCACCGAAGCCACACAATGGTGCTCAGTCTGCTTCTGAAAGAGAAATTAAGCTACAGAAAAGAGCAATCATAATGATTCCATGAGGCAATTTTCTGTCACTAGGTACTGCTGTTGTTCAGTAAGTCCCTACTCCCCCATGTTGGAATTAAAAGTACAGTGGCAAGTATGACCCTGAAACCGAGAATTTACAGTGTTGCATACAATAGTGGATTGTAGTTTACATACATTATTTTGCCTATTAGTGCAGTGCTAGCATGTTTCCTTTTAAAATGCCCGAGAGCACTCCAAAAGTTTCTTATGTAATAAAAAAATAGAAAATATAAAACTTTACATACTAAAATGTAAATATAGGAAATAATAATCTTATTTTAGTATGAACTGACAGCTTCAGAAAAAAAAATATTATTCCTATTCCCTGTCATTATTGCTTCAGAACAGGGAAGACTGGCAGATGGCTAAAAAGAAAGTGATATGAAAGGAATGATATTAATTTCTATAGTAAATGACATTTTGCATTGTTGAATTAGGAAAATAAAGTCCCACAAAGAAACCACATTAGTGTACAGAATTTATTATCTTCTAGTAATCTGAAGTCAATCATTTTGGTATGACTAAATTAAACCTGAAATAAACAGACATTTTTAAATACACATGAAGATGAGAGGCTTTCACATGAGAGTATTTAGTTGATCTGCACTTAATCCACATGCAAGATACAACGATCAAATATTGTACATTTCCTTTCATTTTACACTGGTCCATAATAAAGCACAATTTCTGAGGGTGAAAGCAGGGAGGAAAGAAATAATTTTTTTAAGTAGCCCTTTTATTAAAAAAGAGCATCAACTATATATTAAGCCAATGTGTTTCTCTCTGATTTTGATTTTACTTACGGTATACAGCTTTGCAAAATATACAGCTCACCAGTGATACACAAACAGTGGCCCTTTACAAGGGGCAAGTTACAAAAAAAAAAAAAAAGAAATAAAAAGAAGAAATACAACATAAAAGAATTCTACAGATTAGAAAAGTCATATTTTAGAACATTATGCCACTTCACAGTGTCTCCAATGCCGGTAAGAAAGGTCATGCACAATGTTTTCTAAAAGAATGTTGCCACGAGTCCATGAGAGATTTGCCTGCATGCTTCACATGAACAGAAAAAGGTACAAGTCACAAGGAGAGTAGCTTTCTCCAGTTATCTTTTAGGCCTGTCTATGTCGTCAATGGCAGCTAACAGCTTCTGTCTTGACTTCTTGTTGATGTGGGAGCCCAGACAAACATTCACCAGATTGGTCAACTGCTTAGTGGAATATTCCTAGCAAATAAAAGCAGATCATGTTATGGCAGAATAAAACACCAGAAAAAGATAGAAGATTTACAAAAAGCAAACATACACACTGTGGACTTGTCAACTGATGGAAGCAGGCAGAACACAAGGGCGATTTAAAATGGTAGTTAGGTCAGGCCTGGATAGTTTTCAGAGTGGAGGCAGATGACAAGACTGTATTTTGCTACATTGCAGATTATAAGGGAAAATGCTTATGACTTTAGTGCTATTGGACTGAGTTCAAAGAAAGTAATTATTTGAATATCTATGTATATAAATCAATTTTTAATGTATTTTCCATTCTTTGGGAGATGTGGTGGGAAATATATATGCAAATGGGATATGCCTTTAACACAAAACCATTTTTCTAAACAAACTGTGACAAAAGTTTATCTTTTTTTTTTATTTTGACTTCTCAAAAATAAGCCTCTAAATACTTCTGTCTACAGGGTCTCCAAACAATGTTAAATTTCAGTCCATGATAATGGAGGAAAGAATGGCAAAAACGTTAAGAATTCTCAACATCTGTCAAAACACCACATTTTCCAGTACTACATTTATACTTAACACTATCCAAAATATAGTTTCCACCACTGGGCTTAAACAAGAGTTTTTCCATGCATGTCACCAAACAGCAGCTCATAACCTATCTTGTATCTTCATGTAAATCTAGGAAAGCTATATTAAAAGACATATTTCTTTCCTCCATTTTTGTGGGGATGTAAAGTAGCCCCAGCATAGAGATTTTCAACTGCTCCATTTTAAAAGACTTTTCATTTCAACACTGGGCAGCTCCAACAGCATGTGACTAATACTTATGCAGTCCTGTTATAACTATTAGATCACGCTATTGTGAAAGCATGCTAAATGCTTTCAAAACACAAATACAGACTTATCCCAGAAAGCAATGTTGATCCTGATTTAGTATTACTATAAAAAAGAAGCAGCAGCAATGACTCTTATCCATTGCACCTTACAACTTAGTTTAAGCAATCTACTCCTAAACGCAAAGTAAAACTTCAGGGTGTGATTTCAAACTGTACTTCTGGATGATCGAGTTGCACACTTTGGCATATTCTGAACAGCACACAAATGTTTTCAGCTCCACTGTAGCTTTCTACAATTTTTGATACAGCAGGCAGACAGGAATGGCTTATTCATCCTTCCCAGTCATCATATGTTCAATCAGTACAAACACATACTAACTTCATATGATAATAAATATAACAAACAGATACATTCACACACATTTATATTTATACTGCTTCCCATACAGATGTTATTATAATAAACAAGTATTATAAAATAATAAACAATACAATTATGACATATACGCATCTATGCCTATATTAATAACACATAGAAGCATCAATAATTTATAGCTGTTGGTACAATTCTATCAGTGTGGTGAATTTTCCCAATAGACAGTAAAAGAATGCAAATTTAACTCTTACCCTATGCTCTTTTATCCAGCTTTCCATGTCATTTTCTGTTAGGTAGTAAGCTTTAATGTAGGTCTCCACAAATTCTTTATCTGGAATAGGCCTAATGTCTGTTAACTTTTCCAGTTTCATTAAGAATTGTTGAAAGTCCAGTTGCATCAAGGCACGTCCTTCATTGCTGCACTTTTTTACATTGGCATAACTGAAACCAGAAACACGGTGTAAAGTAGAAAACAGGAGGAAATAAAAATGAATTGCCCCTCTCCAAGATATTTAACTTGGTCTTTCAAACCTTGAGGAGGAATGTAGTTATGGTTTTAAGTTAAAAGTAAAGAAAAACTCCTGTTAGAATGTCTGCTGCAGAGTTTTATTTGCAGTAGTATAACGTTTTACCCCCACTGTACCCAATCATACTCATAAAATATGCCCCCTACCCTCCCTCCCAAAGGTCACTGACTACACCTAAGATAAAGGAAATTAAATCAGTGTTGGTCAGCACACTGTACAATGGCTTTGGTGAAGTGATCGTGACCACTAAGTCTGAAAGGTAATGTGTCAGCTCTGGGAATGGTCAGCAGCAGCTTGCTGAGCCAATAGAGACAGCATCAGAAAAAGGCACAAAGCTGTTTGCTCAGAATTGCCCACAACCGGAGGATAATGGTTGGCAGCACTGGCTAATCCCTGTGAGAGGATAATGTTTAATGAGAGTAGATTGGCAGAAAACTGGTGGCAGGTTTGAACTCAAAGAAGAAGAGACAGTAGATGAGCTTAGGGTAGGGTAACACCAGGAAGGATTACAATGGGGTGATAAGCAACAAATGAGAAAAACAATCTTTGTAGTTTTTCAAACGAGTAAGAAATTGCATTTGTCAAGATCAAAGGAAATGGCACCGCAATGCCCTGCACAGTGCCAGTTTCAGCTCCGTACATGGAATAAAAAAAGCTTTGGTCTGGGGCACAGTGTCTTACAGACTTACTCCAGCGCACCCACAAGACTGCTGCCACAAGCAACAATCCTGTCCCACTGTTTCCACTCTTTCCTAGTATCAAAATTTAAAGCAAGCACAGTCTTCCATTGGTTCATGAAGGTGATCCTAATTATGATACAGACCTTAGATCATAAGGTGTGATGCAAAGAAGGCATACTCCTGGACACACTGCAAGATCAGGTTAAGAATAAAAAGAAATTACACCCTTTCAGTTAGTATGCAGAAAGAGTTTGCAGAATACAGAAATACAGATGCAAAATGAAAGAGGACCAAGGCACAAACCCCCTGGAACTCCACAGATTGGTCAATGATTCCAATTGGACATACTGAAGCACTTCAAGAAGTCAGATGGGGAACAGGAGGGAACACAGATAGGGCACAGCAAAATGTTAAGAAGGATATGGTTGTCTACTGGAGATGATTCTTCACTCATCAGAGAGCTTGAGGAGAGCAGTTTTAGTTGACTGGCTGAGTGGAAGAGAAAAACCTTCTTCATGGCATGTAATTCTATACCTTCATGGAAATCAGGGATGCAAGAAGTTACAGAAGTATTCAGAGCGCCAGCTGTTTAGAATACCTCCCTTCTCCTTCCCCAGTGGCAGAAAAAACTACAACATATGTGAGAAAGAAAGAACTGCAAGAATGAGAAATTAGACAGATATTTGGGAGGAGATGATAATAAGAGCTCTTTACAGTCTAAGAATAAGCACAGGACAAATCATATCAGCAAGGTACTCCCAGTCCACTCTGACCAGTCAGTGAAATGCTTAGGTGAAACTAAAGGTGAAAGTTTCCTGGTAAGTCACAAGAATGAACCAAAGCTGTTGTGTGGAACAAGACATATGAGTGATGATCTTCAGAGCTAAGAACTACATGGTTTGTGAAAGCTGAAGTCACCAAAGATGAGAAAAATTGTAAAGTATTAAAAGCCCGCATAAGGGCTGAGGCAGAGGAGGCTGGTACTAACTGACAGTGTTACTCATTTGAAAGGAAAGGGGGTCACGGAGAGGAGAAGAAAGATGGTTTTGTTCCACTTGTTTGATTTGAGGCATAAGTGAAATAAAGAAATATGAAATAAAGAAATAAGAAAATAAAACTTCAAAAAGGAAAGATAATTGTATAGGTCATATGCCATATGAAGGAACTGAGAAACTAGAGGGAGGTCATGGTAGGATTTAGTCTCTCCAAAAATGTAATTGATTTCTAAGGACACTACAAAAGGATAATGGCATGAAAAAAACCAAGCATGAGTTAAAAATTATGGCTTGATGGAAAAAGTGGAAGCTGATGATCCTCAATAGACAGCTACCACTTAGAGATAAAGGATGTTGCTGAGGTCTTATATTAGAGCAGACAGCAGGAAAGTGGGTTGTAAAGAATTAAAAGATAGTGCACAGGGTAAATATAAACAGGACAGAAATATGGAAACATATGTAGAAGTGAAAGACAGCACATATTCTATGATGCAGAAGAAGTTGTGATGAGAGCCAAGACATATGCAGCAAGGGGACAAGAACACCAAAATAAATGCAGTGGATTAAAAGACTACAATATTCAAGCTGCCATACTGACTCTGAAAATAATGTGATGCTGATTAGAAGTGAGGGATGAGCAAGCTGTAGCAGGTGCTTACAAGTTCTTGAGCCTCTGTTGATCAAGCCAACTGACACACCTCTCCATTTCCAATGAATTTGGAAAAAATCTTGCTCCATAGCTACTCTAAGATAACTGCTAGTGTTGACAAATCATCTTTCTTCCTGGCAAAGACAAATGGCATCATCATAGAGATGCTGACAATTACATTTTTTCTTCTTTGTTCTGTCAGGAAATTATAATTTTCAGGTAGAAATTTCTTTGAAAATGAACTGTGTTGTTTCAAATGCTTCAATAAAAACACTTAATATCATTCTTCAGCAGCATCTAGGCATGAGACCATCCCCTTCAAACTTAGTGTTGTATCAGAATGTGTGAAACAACTGATAAAGTCTATGATAAGCAATGATGGTTTTTATGCTCCCCGAAAGCACAAGAATATACCAGTGTACTACAAAATTAGAACTTCTAATTCCATAAAATGGACATTATCTTTATAGAAATATCAACCCAAAAGCAAACTTCCATGAACTACTTACCCTTCCACGAGAGTTCTATTGGCCAAACGTATGCAGTGTTCCCAAAGGATGTTGGAGACTGGCAGTGGAATCCGGACTCTCTTAGACACCTCGTTCAATCTTCTGTTAAATTCTTCAAATTCCTGATGAAACATGAAAGATCACTTTTCTTCTAGTGTAAAAGGGATCATGCAAAATACCTCCATAGTAACAACAACAACAAATTAGAAATGCACAGGAAAGAGAATATGGAAAAATAAGAGCAAAGCAGAGAAGCTTAATAGTCACAGACTAGAGACAAGCTTAATGTGTAAAGTAGAAAGCATAACACTTTCTACTATATCATTCACAACTTTATCTCAGGGATATTTTTTAAAGAAGGAAATACTGCTCTATTCCCTAGAGGTGTAGTTTTCTGTAAAACTGAAACATCTGAAAATTAACCAAGTAGCTAATCCTTCAAATGCCATTTTCACCACCTCACTCCCTAAGCTATATTTGACATTTTTAAAGTCAATCTATAGCCACTAGAGAAAATCCAGTCAAGACCTCTTTATCCCTCTAAATATCCACCTCATCAGCTTTCAAAGAGAAGCTCAGAAATATTGTAGCCACTTTTCATTCTTAACCTTTTGTATTAGATAGTCCCCTGGTGCTTTAAAAGGAGCTGAGAGCACCCACTGAAAAAAGTCCAAACCTAAGAGTTTAGGAGCATACTGCAGCACTAGATCACAATCCAGGTTGTGGGAAGGCACCTATTTCCACTTGAAACATCAGTCATCTGGATGGATTTGAACTGTTACTGTGAGTGACAAACTAGTCATAACTGAACGTAATTACTGTTACAATGATTTTGTGACTTACATAAAATGAAATAGAAGTCTGCTGCTAGCGACTAACACCTCTGTCATTTAAAAAAGCTATCAAGTGAATTAAATACAAAGCAGACTGATATTGCACTGCTCTGTGTGACCAGCAAAAGCAGTTTGTACTTCAGCCCATTAAGACCACACTTCTCCAACAACGTGCTTTCATTCCAAAGCTGTTAATCTAGGTGGTTTTTTATCCGCTCCCTGCCTACCCCCAGTAAAAAAATCAGTAAGTGAAGAAAATCAGAAGGGACTCTCAGTAACCAATTTAACCTAGTATCTGATTGAGTAATTCATGTTTAACACAAATTTTCTGAAAGAGGAATTTGGCCAGATGAACTAGGGTACCACAATGTCATGCTTTAACTAGAATACAAATCACTCTTCTAAAGATGAAGATGCTTAACACTCCATGGTAATGAATTTCTTGAACAATCCTCTTTCCTCACTTTATCAGCTTTTATACATACTATCACTGAGTATACCACTTTGCATATCTGTGTACTTGGCTAAAAGGAGCTGGTTATTAAATACTGTGCTTACATCTGACACTCCTGGAGTCCCAGGATACATAGCAAATCCCTAATTGCTTAGCAGTAACCTAAAAGCTTCTGTAGCAGCTCTTATTAGCTATGTAATACAGAGGCCCGAACTGGTTTTAAATTAGATTAGCCCTGATTGTCCTGAAGCAAATTAATCAGCAGTTGCACACTCATAAAAGGAAAAAGTTCTACTGCAGAGACCAAATGTCCTAAGTACAAACCCATACCAAAAAGCCACGGCAACATAAAGAAGGATAAACACAGAGACTGGGTCAAATTTGGCACAATGATATATATATGTATATCTCCTCTATCAGATTCTCCCTTCTTTGCGTTGATTTTTGGTTTTAAGGAGAGAACTGTTACAAAGTAAAAAGGTGTATTCATAACTGCTCCTCAGCAGATGCATAACTTTTTCTGTGATACATACTTCATTTATCTTTAAAATACAACTTTCAGCTTCTCTGTAACAATTAATGTAATTCTACTACTGCCAGCACTTCCTTCCAAAGACCTTGAGAAACATCATTTAGGCATATATAAAAGGATGAGAGAGGGATTCTCTCAAGAACTGGTTCATATGCTGTAAGACACAGCAATTGTATAGCCACTTCCACAGAATGTGATTGAGAAGTTGGGTGAAAAACTTCCCTTTTACCTTCTTTTTCAAACGCTAATTTCCAAATACAACAATTTCAGATAGAGCACAATTATTATCGGTGCTGGTTTCACCTATAGCCTGTACAATACATCTCACAGGCAATTGCTAAAATTAACAGCAAATAGACTTTGTTAAAAACCAAATACTATCTCAGGCCACTGGATATTCCTCAATGTTATTCTGTTGACTCTGTATTCATCTACTACTCGAGACTTAAGACATGAAACTTTCACCACCATGTAGTCAAAATCTGAAAACAATCTAGTTGGAGCAAGAATAATGAAAATTCTGGATGGATCTCCTTACAACAACTTACCATTCATCTGGATGCTGTATTGTGCTAACAGTGCTACTCTTACAGTTTTAGTGAGGTATTACAAGAATTTATTGTTCCTATAAACTCTAGCACACATTTCCCAGAAAGTATTCACCTTTAACAGAGCATCTACATAAATATTGTGTTGTGACATGATTTCCTTCACATCCCATTTGACATTAGCCATGAGAAGCAGCATTTGTTCATAATCAATGGCTTTAGCAGCAACAATCCAATACACTGGTTTACGCAGTTCACTGGCAGTTGATACTGTCTGAAACAGAACATAAATATAATTCAATTCAGTAAATTTCTGGCTAATAAGAACAACATATAACTATGATATACAGGTATTTGCACTCTATCATACAATTTTCAAATCTTCTGTTTAAAAACATCAG
This sequence comes from Chloroceryle aenea, assembly GCA_013399075.1. Lineage (NCBI taxonomy): Eukaryota > Metazoa > Chordata > Aves > Coraciiformes > Cerylidae > Chloroceryle > Chloroceryle aenea. Next base: position 184,188 of record VWZY01000402.1, on the reverse strand, counting down.
CTGTAAATTACACAGTTCTGACCTGAGAATAGAACTGCTGAAGAAACGGCTTCTTGGCAGCTGGCATCACTGCATCAAGATGAGGCTGAAGAAACTCAAACTGCTCAGCCAGAAATACCCTTTGAAAGCAAAGAAAATTTACTGTGAACCAAATGCAACATTAGCCATGTGTCTGTACAACTTTTACTCTACAGCTGACCTATTTGGCAATAATGAGATGTGGCCTTGGAAAATACAGTCCTGAGAAGAACTGTATCAATTTCTTATACGCATATCAAAAAAAGTCTCAATTCTGACAATTTTGAAACTTGATTGCAAACAAGAAAATGCTTGAATAAAGAGACTAAGGCTTGAATAGCAACAATTATTCTGTTTTACTTAGGAAACACTGCAAAAGATGGATCAAAGTCTAGTAAAGTCAGTGGACCAGAGTCCTGTAAATTCTGTACTGCAGGGCGGTCAACACTAGTATTAATAAATCTGTGTCAGAATTCCAAAAGAACATTTCTAGTTATATACTAGTGAATCTTTTAAAAGACAGAATATTAAAAGATGGAATTTGAGATTGAATTCTTTCTCAGAGGTAGCATTTGCAAACAAAACAAAGAAATACATTTCTAACTAAGCATAAATGAATGCAAAAGAAAATGAGCCCCTTTGAAAATGCATTTTAAAAATGAACTTCTAACCTTTAAGTGTCATCTTGTGGGGGGAAAAAGTAATTCCTATCTGATGCTTACTATTATTCTCACCAAATAAAAAACACTTTGTATGTTTTTCATTACTTGCTCATTATAAAAAAGGTATGCTTCCACTCACTGCAATCCAATCCAAACCAATAGGAACTAAGCAGTTCAAGTCCCAGTCACCACTGTTTGAGTACTTAATATATGGTTTAAATGAAACACACAGATTAAATATTCCCACTGGCTTCCTGAAAATTAAACTTTTTTTCCTGTTAGATTTGGCTTTGTACTATCACAAATTATTGCACCAGCTGCAGTATGATTCTACTCCTTGTGCTTGCAGGTGGTTAGACCAGATGGTTAGACCCCACTTCCTTTAATTAAAAAACTACCTCTATTACTCATATTTAAAATCACATTCAGGTGTAGGTATCTTTGACCCCTAAAGAACGTTTTGGCTTGTAATCACAATATCTTAACCAATCCATAGCTTCCAGTGACCACAAAATGCAATGTATGGTAAATAACCTACAAGGATTCCGTGGCTACCACTCTCTCTGCCAAACCATACAGCGAATTGCCAGATGTCAAAACTACAAGATGACTGAGATGTGGGCTTGGCACCTTCTCCTTTCTCTCTTCAGCAGCTGTGAGAGTTCCTGTGGGATCAGCAGAGACCTCCTAAAACAAAGAATTAAACAACTGAAAAACCACAAAACCAACAAGAATGGCTCTGGCTGAGCAGTTTCAGATAAGATTAAGGAATGTTTCTAATTCTAAGGTGTAATTTAAATTAAGCCTGAATCAAAAGACAATGAGAGGGCTTTTTGTATGAACTGTGTGGTGTTCAAACTGGTGAAAAAAACCCATATCATGTAGATCAATATTTATCTTAGGAAGAAAACAAAAATAAAAATCCAGAGAACAAACTTCTCTCTACACCTTAATGCCCATACAGGCTTTAGCCTGTCTACTGGAAGACTGACTTCTCATCCTTGGATCATCATAGTATATTCAATCAGATAGCAACCAAACAAGAAGACAATTCAACGAAATATTACTTCTGCATGGGATTTAGTGCTTTCTGCTGCAGCTAACTTAAGTAAAATACAAATTGTGTTTTTAAACAAGGTATCATTCAATGAAAACGTCTACCCTGCAGACATCTCAATTGTAGAAAGCAAGGAAATATTCACAGCATAGGAAAAGAATCTGTAATAAGAAGCAGGTTACAGCAGTGCCATTGCAAAATAATAACAAAAAAAACCCAAAACAACAACAAAAACACACCACCATGAAACAAAAAACCCAGGAAGAAAAAAAAAAAAGAAAACAAACAGGGGGAAAAATGGGGGCAAAGAAATAAATAAATAGATAGATAAAATGAAAACAACAACAACAAGAAGCAAGGAAAAAAAAAAGAAGGAAAGCATCTACCTCTGTATTGGATACCTACTGAAAATACTTGAGATTATTTACTCATATGATGCTTACTGCTTACACACAGGCTACAGAGAAACACTACAAAGCAAAGGTGATGTAGAACACAGAACATATTAAGAAGGTAAGCATGACACAGCAGCACGGATATCTTAAGTAAGAGCTTTCCATGACCCTAGGGATAGAAATTCTGTGACCAGAGAGGTGCTACAACATATCAGCCTGTTTGTATGGAATGAAAATAAATTTGGGCAACAGCGCAGTGACAAAGTAGTGGTAAAAATAATTTCTTCAAAAGCAAGATCACTTGCACATGTCCACTGTAAAGCAATATATGAACTCACAACCAATATTAACAATAATTCTTAACCATGACATTTATGACTGCACTCAGTAAACAAATTAGCATAATTCTGAGGTTGTTGTAAAACTGGACAAAGATAAAGCCAAAAAACATGATAATAAATAAATCAGCTTTGCAGTTTGTGGTGGTTGGATGTGTGGTTTTTTTTTCCATCTGGAGATAGAAAGAAAGAGAAAACCACGGTGAAGTAACTGAAGAATCATGAGCAGGAGGAATAAAAACAAGCTGACCGTGACACTCAACCAGAGTTTCTTCTAGGCTTCACAGTAGAGAACAATTGTGAGTGACATGAAATAGATTAGTTGCTATTCCCATGTTTTTCAGACTGTTTTGCCTAATAAGAAAAGCAGAGCAGTAAACACTAGAAACAGTGATGGAACTAAGTGGTGGTTTAACTCGTCCTAAAAATCAGGCCTGAGACAAGGAAGAACAAACATCATAGATCTTGAAAAGCCAAGAGAAAAGGTTTTGCACAGATGATCAGTTGAAAAGGGGAAGAACAACAAGAAAGTTTTTCTGGTAACAAAATATGTGACAGACTCATTGTGATTATACTGCAGCAATTAAAGGCAGGGCAGGCAAAAACTGATTATGTCAAAATGTGTAAGGAAATTGTGAGAATTTAAGTGATACAGAATGAGAAGAAAGATCAAAAAAATTATTGCTATAAACAAAGCAGTACCAGAATGTGTTTACTGCTTGGAAGAAAGCCAAGTGAAAAGTGACATTAAGAATAAAAGACAACTGGGAAGGTGATAATGTCCAAGCTGTTAAAAATGGTTTGAAGTGTGGAGGAACAAAAAGATCACAAGTTCCACTTCAGCTATCTTGGATTTTATTTGACAGGTGCATCCTGTGATGTGACAGCCCAAGGTAAAAAGGAGGTGGATCTGCTAAATCAGAAAGGCTCTTTTAGTTCTGCATCTCCCAAATATGTCAAACACAAACATAAAAATGGGCTACAGCAGATGGAATGAAGCACAGACTGGAAAAATGGGAGTTCTCACTACCAAAGGTGAGGAAATCTCCAGATTTTTCAAAAAAAAAATATTTTTAATAGGTTACAGAAGCAGAAAGAGGATTAAGCAGGGAGTCTTGAAGGATACCCACAGAATTATGACATTAAAAACAAAGAATGCTGACTGAGGAATACCATCAACACACCACGTGTAGCACTAAACGATCTCACAGAAATGGATACTGTTGCACCAAGCATGGGAACGATTATAAAGGCCAGACACATCACTATATTATTTGAAAAATGAATTTTCTTCGCTGTGATCTGTGTTCACATTCAGTCAGATAAATCTACAATTAAACTGGCCAGACATTTCCCAATACCATGAAGTTTGTATTCTGCTGAGTCTATTGGAATGGATAAGGAAGCCAAAAGGCCTGGAGATTTGCTAAATTCATGTAACTTCTCCCAGGCAGCTCCGAAGACACCTGTCTAGAACATCCGCAAGTATACTGCACACAGGCAGTGACATCAGATTGTCTAAGCGTAATGGTCAACTCTCAAAAAATATTGAGTCAAAGACACCATTAATTGACTATCAGAATCCACTCTATCTGCCTTCTCTTTTTCACTTGTCATTCTCAAAAAAACCCAAACCAAAACAAACCAAAAAAACCCAACAAACTTGTTTACGCATTACAAAAATCCAAAGCCACAGCCTACCAACAAATTCTCTGTTCTTAGAAGAGACTGTGAGCCACAGAGCTAGAGGAAGCATATCAGTGGCAACGATTTAAGCATCTTTGTTTCTTTTAAGGCCTAATTACAAATCACGTAAAAACCAAATACTTCAAAGTTGCCCATCTCATCAGTATTGAGATACATTTTAAGCAACTTTTTTTCTATCTGCCTGCTTCCCATGAAGGTAAATATCTTGTGAAACTTTTAAATGCTGAAATCATGTTGCACCTGAAGACACAAAATGTTCATGAGACAACTGGCTAAATCAAATTTATGCTTGCATTCAACCAGTGAGTCAAACTCAAATATATTGGCCAACCAGAGTATGAGTATTTCCTGTCTTGTTCTAAAAACAGGCATTGTGAAAGCATGTTGATATTAAAAACAAAGTTCCAAGGAAACAGCCGCTGTTCCAGTCCCCCGGAAAAGCAATAGATTCTGAAAGGACTTCAGTGATGCATGTGTTTTGTCCTCCAGCCTTCATTAACAGAAATGATCAAAAGCCTGAAAGCAGCAATAAAGGGGCAAAGCATACAGGATACAACAGGAAGAAATGCTACAGACAATTTTAAAGGAATCAGGGGTTTTGCAATGGACTGGAGTTGTTACAGTTAACCCTTCCAGTATCAGAAGAAAATCTGCAAAACAATCTCTGTTGTCAGAGATTCCCTTGGTGTAACCATGGAGAACAGGTAAAGTCCTGTAAAACTGAAAGCGGGAGAAAAAAATGCCAATCTCAAGAGGCAGAAGGAGGAGGAGAGTAGAAGCCAGGAAATTAAATAGCAGCCAGCCTAACCTTAAGCTCAAAAAATGTCAAATTACACTCAGAACTTATTGCAGTACTCAGCACCAAGCATGTAGACACCAATACCAAAGCAGAACAAACTTGCTTAGCTTCTCAATGCATCAGAGTAGCAGGTCTTGCTGACAGAGCAAAATTGTAATATATCGAAAATGGTTTCATCACAACCACCCAACTTATCTGAACAACAACCAAATCAACTGTAGCAGGTACAGCAGCACGGGTTAACCATCATTCCATGCAGACACCTTACAGCAGGTCTTATCTACTCAGTTTTCTCTACTCTAACTCCCTCATACTGTCATAGGAAAAGAATGGAGTTTTCTACTGCTACATATGATTGACATACACAACTAGTAATTATTCAGAAAAGCTGCTTTGCTAGAAAGGCCTGAAAACACTAGCATACAGAAGTGTTAAAGGAGGCTTATGATCATTTTACCTGTTTAAGAGCTGCTAATAACAGTAGTATGAGCTACTGTGCATGCTTCAGGAATTATCTTTATGTGATATCTATCTTTGAATTACATTTCATCTAGAATAAGTTTGCACATCAGAAAGGCACGTATCAGCAAGTAACAGCTATCAAATAAGTGTGAGCATGACACTGTAGTGTAATTGTTGGGCATTTTACTTTAGCATTTAGTTATTTGCTCCCACAAAGAAATTCTTAAATTAATATGAGGGGGGAAAAAAAAAAAATAATCTATCTCTGTAAGGAGCAAACTTCTCCATTAATCTCTTCCTCCCAAGGATGTCTTCAGTAACAAGAGAACATTTTCATTTTGATAGTTTGACTGAATGCTGTGGCAAACCTCTATTATGCCTTCCACCTAAGTGGGAAGAGACTACAAGCTAACTCCCTAAATAAGTATAAACTACTTAATCTAATTATTTATAAAGTCAAAAAGTTGACAACTAATTTGCAAGAGAGACATTTTGAAAGGGCTTGATCTCACTGTGAGCTCAGAAATAGGTACTTATTTCAGTTATCCAAAAGAATTTTATAACCAAAATAAGTGATTGTCTGACATTTCTGGTGGCGATTGTTGACATTTATTATTATCCACTTAAAGCAAAAAACAGTAAACCCCACTTGTCCCCAGCACACAAAGTTCTGCAGATCACAGTAATAACCAATAATCGTTCAAAATTGAGCTTCTCCTGACCTAACACTTTTGCATAAGACTTTAGCTTCAGAATTGTTTTGACTAAGATGAGATGGCTCAATAACTGCCCAAAGAGAGTCAAAACAATTGCCAAAAGCCAAGAAATTTTTTCAAAGACATAAGCTAGAAAACTTCAGTAAATTATCCCAGTCTACTTGGATAATAGAGTCAAACAAACAAAAGTTGTATGAAGAGCTTTAAATGAATAATGTGAGGAAGCAGAAGGGCTGCAGAAGTCCTAGTATATTTGTGAAGTGCTTGTCATGTCAGAAGTTTCTTTTATATACAGACAAGCAATTCACACAACACCTTAAACTTCACCATTATGTATGTAGTACAAATGTTTTCAGAGAGAAAGAAGAAAAAATCCCAACACACGTTGTCTTGTCTTTTATCTTTTTGATTCAGACTTCTTTTTTTCTTTGAAGGAGCAAGAGACCAAGCAAGGACTGTAAATGTTGCAGAAATTCTCTTCAGCCAAACAAAACCTCGTCAAGAATCACAGCTATTATTTCAATGAGGAGTTTAGCTATGTCTTTTAGGAGCAGCATCCTGTGCTAGACACTGTCATGCCAAGTAACAAATTCCACAGCCTGGACCCTCCAGTGCCAAACCAGGATGTAACAGGGTACACATCCACACGAAGTAATGCAGGACCGTGCTATGACATTTTAAGTAAAACTGAATTGTTTATTTCCAGAACTGGGACTAGTATAACTGAATTGTACCATTCCACAGCATCAAAGGGACAAAGTGGGTTGTAAAGTCAGAGATGAAGAAAAAAAATTGTTCCTTATCTTATTTATACAGCTGAAGAATTTGTATTTTCCATCTCTGCACCATCAATTGCTAACCTACTGTCTCTGCCAAAAGATATATGCTTTATGGGGAAAGAGACCAAATGCTAAAGACAGAATCTAAAAAGCATTAACCAATAGTGCTTTATACCAGAGATTCTTTCAGTCTGTTCTTCTGTACATTACACTGCAATGCTTGTATACTTTACCACAGTCATTTATTTTCTATTGCCGTTAAGTTACAGTAACTCTAAAAACTTCATTCTAAATCTCAGTTTTACTTGAGCAAGCCAGTTCGCAGTGAAATATTTATCATCAGTATTCCATGGTTATTTGCCTCAAAAATCTCACTTCTGGAAGGAGCAGTATCACTCAGAGCAGCTGCTTGCATACACTGGACATTAAGAAACAACATCTAGGTAACGGCAGTATTATGACTAAGTTACATTTGGTGAAGATTAAGGAAGAAATTTTTTTACGCTGAGGGTGGTGAAACACTGCCACAGGTTGCCCAAAGAGGTGGTGGAAGCTTCGTCCCTCCGAACATTCCAGGTCAGGTTGGACAGGACTCTGAGCAACCTGATCTAGTTAAAGATGGCCCATCTCACTGCAGGGGTATTGGACTAGAGGACCTTTAAAGATCTCTTCCAACCCAAATCATTCTATGATTCTAAGGAAGTATAACTAGTTGCAGTATAACATAGTCAAACAGATTTTAGAGTCATATTGTTCTCTTACCTCTCAGAAATGAAACTGCAGCCTAATCTACTTCAAAAAAAATACTCAAAGTGTGTGTATTTTTATACTTCTGAGTTAGCCTACAAGTATTTCCTTGAGACAAAGACAAGTAGCTTAGACAGAGGAAATTGGTTACTCAAGCACTATAAGCTCCAAGCACACTTCCATATAACTTACTATACGATAGCAAATAAAAGGCAGTTCTGCTAACCAGTTGACCCCTTTTATTTATGTTTTAACTAAACCCATTTCATTTACATATTAAAAGAAATTTCAGAGTATACTTAAATCAGTGTCAATATTAGCAGTGCAGAGATTAACAAAAACCATACCTGGAAAAAAACTAATTTTTGGCATAACAGTTTTAAACAGGAAGCATATTTAAAGTAGTAGTGCCAAATGAATGTGCTTGCTCAGCCTTGTAAAGAGTTAAATCCCTTCATTACTGTCACCATAAAGTTCCTTCATCACTGTCATTTTGATTACGTCACACAAAACTTCCAGATTAAAAAATATGTATCAACATTACAAACATATTTTTTCTTTGATAAATACAAGGAGGAGGGGTACTTTTAATTACAATTCGAATGGTGGGTTTTGGTGGTTGTTTGGGGTTTTTTGTTCACTATAATGTTTATTATTATGTCAGTGTAGAAGCAGCATATGGGCATTGAGTCATGTGTATCACAGCTGAGGTGTCACACCATTGCTCTGTGGCGAAGGTAACTGCTCATGGTCTAAAACATTCATCTAAACAGCAGGTGAATTTGCTGCAGTTTCTAAAGCACAGTTGCCTTTGCTATGAAGTATTAGATTGTGAAACTGAGAAGTGATTCAGCTCTAGTTGAGTACTGCTTAGAGGGGACAAGGACCCTCCAGCAGAAGCAGCAGGCATGTGCTGCATGAGGAGCTATGCAGGGAAGAGGAGAGGAAGCACCTGAAATTGCTGCAGCCTTTTTGCTCAGTGAGTGCAAGTCAGAAACCAAAGTCTCTGGTAAAACTGAAAACCAGGACAGCACTTCTTACTGAAGTATGGTGAGTATACTGTAATACAGTATATATTAAAAAGGCACACACTTCTTGCATTGTAGTAATAGGGAAGTATGAACTTAGAATGGAGAAGTTCCATAAGGAGCTGAGCTACAGGGAAAGCCTGCAATCGATCTCCATACTCTTCATACAGAAGATGCTACAAAGATGCGAGAAAGAATGTTACAGCAGCTTGGCTTTACTTCACTAGAAGTAGAATCCTATTTCCACTTTCCTTTTTCCTTCATAAAGGAAGCTTAAAATCCAGGTGAATAACAAAAGTAGTATCCTAAAGGGTATCTGATGCAAATGAGACAGCACTAATCAAGACCCAAACAGGAACTACAGAAAATCTACAAGAAGCTGGAGGAGATGGCCTCTAAACCCTCCGACTATTCTTCTTTCTCCTGAAAATAAATACAGAATAAATAGGTCTTCATCTGCTTGGCATCTCAAAAAAGGAATGAACAAAGCCCAAGAAGAAAGCTAGGAATGACCTGATCTAAATTACTAAAGAGTCCTGATGCAGATCATAGAGCTCAACCTTCACAGGCACTGACAGATTAGAGGAAATATTCTAATCTACATGCAATTCTGTCAGAGCCTTAGTCACAGATTCAGAACTATCTGACAAAATGAAAGTAAAATCTTGAAAAATGCTGCCGCTAGATACGGAGATAGGACAGAAATTATAGTTCTTAATAAAGTTACCACAAAGAGAAGACAATGCAAAAAACCAAAATTCCCAACAGGCCATGGGACTGAACCCCACAGCATAAAAGTGAATATTTTCAGAAAGCAATTTACAATAATCTAAGATAAGAAAGGAGAATTTTGAGAGTGGTCCAGAACAGTCCGTACAATCATGAGAAATACCCACTTTATGATGAAGTGAAGATTAACCTTCACTTTCATTAACACTTAAAAATAAGCAAACAATACAAATATCCAGAAGACTTTTTCTTCCTCATGAAAATGAGGGAAAAAAAGTGAAAAATTTCCATTTACAGCAAAAGACCAGTGCTAATTAATAAGTTATTAATAAACCTCACAGAACACGTTTAACTTAATAGTAGTTAGCTTTCTTCCTCCTTTCAAATCTTAACTGCAACATAGCTATTGATTTCAGCTGACACATTATTTTAACAGCACTGTTAAATGACTGAGGAAGAAAAAGAAGTCCAATTATTTTTCCCATTTACTCCTAGAAGTGATTTTATTTTATTTTTTTAAAGTTATTTTGACTCATAAAAAAAAATAAAATCAAGACTGTAAAGCAGTGTCAGGAACTGTGACTGTGAAGTTTAAAAAATTAATTCCATAACATTTTTCCATAATCTTTAACTAATTTTCAAGATCTTCCCAGAATTAATTTTCTTTCTGACTACACTGACTTTTGAGATAAGTATCAATATGACTGACCTTTTTATGTTTTATAGAGGCCTTGGGTTATTAGTTACCTTATGCTTCCTCTATTGACTGTGAGAAATGGCCCCAAAACCTTTTAAGAAGCTTCTCCGAAAGAATAGTTTAGGATTTCATAGAATACTTCAAGGAATTCAAGAGGCATGAAGTACAACTTTGTGGAGTGCCAAATCCTGGTGAAAGTCAGAGTAGAGCATCTGTCTTCTATTTCTAAGGCAGAAGCCTCAGAAAAGAAAACCTTCCTGCAGTATCCATGGTTATTAATTAATGTACAAGGCATTTATGATACTCCTTGGAAATTTCTTCATAATGTTTCAAGGGGTTTATATTTTGGAGGAAAAAAGAACTACAATGACTTAATGAAGGACATGGTCTACTACTTCAGTAAGGTATATTGAAGATTATGGTTTGCTATTCTTTTACTGAGGAAAAATTAGTCATCTAGTGTGTTGGGATTTTTTTACAAAATGTTTTATTTAGTAAAGATAGTATTAGGATGTCTCTCTAGTACATGAACCATAATACATAAATTTAAATACATAATTTTGTTGTTACTTCTAGATGAAGTTATTAAACTAGTTTTGTTGTATATTAGAAACAAGTGATATCATAATGATACCTACGTCATGTTATGTCATGAAACTCAGCCTTTCTCATTACAGATACTGAATATGAAGAGAGCTAAAAATCAGAAATCCATGATGAAATGCAATTCCTAAATTTCCTACACAGAACTCTATTCCAATGAGCATTAACAAAATCCACGTCCTTACCAGATCAATCAAACTCTCCTGGATTCTGTTCAGCGTGGTGCGTAATCTGCTGCTACTGAGGCCCAGTCCTGTTGATTCAAACTGGAAAAAATACGAGCGATTTATGTTAAGGAAAGCTCATTGGTTTAAACTTTACAGTGATATAGCAAAACTCCAGTCTGTAAACACTAGCCACAATTTACTTACATGAGAGTTTTTGCACATAATCACAATAATACAAAAGGAAAAGAAAATCAACAGAGGGCACTGCACTCAGCACTGCACTGGTATGAAGAATGACCCGAAGACCATTCATGAAGATGACAGCTTACCATTCACACCAATAAGTAACCAGTATCCTTTATTGTTATAATACTGTAGTTGGGTGCACGACTCAAGATTTTCTCATTTGGGTGATGAGCCCACAATAGTGCACCACAAAGCCCTCACTGACACTTGCATGCACACCACACCCAAGCCAAATGGTCTTGACATTTCTCTCAAGCTATAAGATTTCTTGTAATTACTGATTAAATATTTAACTTGCATATGTAAAATTATATCCGTTGATCTTTATAAAACAGTCATTATTAACTTATACTGCTTATAAAGATCTCCCTGAGCAATGTGCCATCTTCATGTTCACGGCTCAGAAGTAGTCTGGGGCAGATGTTCAGCAGGGATAAGTCAATAGAGCTACACTGATTTCCCAGTAAATGCAATGAATTATACCAGCTGAGGGTCTGATTCAACACGTGCAATCATTGTAGCTACTTATCTTCTACTTTCAATTAAAAAACCAAACAAACTGGTACAACAACAGGAGTGGAAATGGGATGGCTAAGAAACACACAATTACGTCAAGAATTTGGAAGTATTTGAGTACAGCTCTGGTATGTGATTCACACCAAAAGGTAATTTACTGAACAATATTTAGAGCACTTTTCTACACTGTATTAGTGCCTTAAATTAGGGAAGGACGAGTTCAATTTCATGTCATCTCCTCCACTCCTTTTAAATACTAAATGCTACCCAATCAGTATCCATTTTTTATCCATTATATCCATTGGATGTCCAAGCATCTAATGTTTACCTGATTCAAGATATCCATTTGCCCCAATCCTATATATTAAATGAAAATTTATATCTGAGCTGAATTCCCACTGGAAGTAGACTCTGCTGAAATCTGGAACCTGATCTAGGACACTTAAATTGTATTTGAACTGTATTTGACTTAACAGGTAAATGGGTGAAAAAGAAAGTATCTTTTTTTCCCATTATGAAACACACCCTTGATTCTCCAAATTAACTTTTTTTAACTCCTTAACATCATATAGGAATTTGTTAAGATATGTCTATAAGGACTGAAACTTTACGACTGGTTGTTCTCCCTGTTAACGTAATGAAAAAGAGAAAAAAACCCAAACCTGCTTCAAGTGAAAAAACCCAACCAAACTAAAAAAACACATGCATTTGCAAGTTTCAGCAATTACATTTCAATTTAAGAGATTTTCACCTTCACCATCAAAACTACAAACCACACAATCTGACACTAATTCCTTCTCTTTCTGCCTTTCCGTTACTAACTTTCAAGAGAGAAACAAAACTACAAAAAAACACCACCAACAAAAAAACCCAACCCAAAACCAAAACAAGCAACCGAAACATTGTTGTTCAGGATCCTTCCACAAGGATAGAACCTCGTGACTTCACACTGAACATGTCACTCATCAGTACACCTGCTTTGCTTCATGGAAATTTTTGCTATTTCTATATACAAAATGGTAGATATTTCAATTCCACAAACTGATGAGTTAGTAAGGGTAATAAGAAGAGCATTAGATAATTTAGAGGATACTGTTACTCATCACCAACTACTCTACATAACCCTTAAAGAAAAACTTGCTTTCCTTCAGAGTGGCCATTGGTTTACAAATTATTACAATGCCTTGTCAAATTAAAATAAAACTCCAGTCAATTTTTTTCTGTTGAGGAAGACTATTCTGTTGCATGTTCATGAATGTCTTCCACTTTAGTGAGTAGGTATTAAATACATACAATTCCTTTTAATGTCACGTTAGGATGGTCCAAAATTTGAGAGAAGGATGAAAGAGAACTTGCATCCCACAAATTAGAAAGTTTTAAAAGAGCAATTCTGTTACAACAGTGTACAGCTTTTGGCAGCGAAGAAAGCCAAATACTGACTACATAGGATAAGCATTCTAAAGAGGTCTGGAAAAACCAAAGATATAGCACCATGACTGAATATAGAACTAAACATGTATATTTTAAATACTTGGTTTTCACTGAACAGGCAATGAACTGTGTACAATTAATCACTCTCCTTATGTGTGTACTAATGCACACAAACAACATAAGCACAATACTGGCAAAGAATTTCAGCCATTTAAGGTTATTACCACCAGTACACTTTTACAGATCCCACTTAATGCTATTTTGTAAATAAAAATAAAACAGGAACATTCTCAGTGGTCTAAATCACATACCATCACGTATCTCTACTTTTTAAAGGTTTATGAAGACTATGGGAAGTGAGAACAGTTAAGCAGCACTACAAGAGGGTTTATTACATTCACAGACTCTTTGGAAGCATTATGTTTCCCACAGAAAACCATCTGTCAAAACGAATAATTAGGCACACTACAAAAACATCACAATTTTACCACCCATCTGCTATAATGTTTACCTGCCTAGCACTGTGCTGGTCTCTGCTAGAAGTAGAGAGTGAGAAACTTGGTATGGGCTTTAAAAAACACAAAACAAGGGGTGCAAAAAAAAACCAAAAAACAGAAAGCAAAAACAAAAAAAAAAAGCAATACAATGTGAATACCAGAGCAGCTGACTAAGACAACAGAAATANTCAGTTGGCTGTCCACCAGCACCCCCAGGTCCCTATTTGCCAGGCACCTTTCCAGCCACTCCTCCCCAAGACTGGAGCATTGCCTGGGGTTGTTGTGACTGAAGTGCAGGACTCAGCACTTGGCCTTGTTAAACCTCATCCCACTGACCTCAGCCCATCACTCCAGCCTCTCCAAATCCCTCTGCAAACAAATTTCCTTAAAAAAACCCACAACAATAAACCAAAATGCTAATAAACTAAAAAACAAAACCCCTCCCATCTTCTAAACACAAACAAATTGCAAATACATTTGTCCTGCCAAAGAGAACAGCTCAAAACCATTTAGAACAACATGCTAAGTCTGAAAACCTGTTATAATCTGCCAACAGATGATGATGACAACTTTGGAATCCCGCAGTATTATTACTCGTGGAGTAATTTAGGGGCCAAGAGAGGAGAAAATTGTTTTTGCATGCAGCTTTTCATAAATACTTTAAGACAATTCTGATGAAAGTTGATCTATGTTATGTACAGATTGCCAACAAGCATTTATTTGAACTACAAGATCACTCAAAAGTCACTTGTTTTCTCTAATGCAATTGGTTTGACAGAAGACTACTAGATCTGACAAAGTGTCTTTCAAACCTCTTAAACCTGAGTTGTTACTAAACTTTCAGGGCCCCATTTCCTCTTCCTTCTGCTCTTCTTACCTAAGTTAGAGAAACACATATAGGAAAATCAAATCGCCTCATTAGGCTCCATCCTTCTCCTGCAGACTGCTCCTTTGCTCCCTACTTTCTGCCACTCCTTCTAGGTATTTTAGCTTGTCTTTTCTCCCTTTCAAAATACTGCTATAAAAGAGTACAAAATATATTCAAAACATAATAGGATTCATGTTCCAGTAATAATGATGCTCCCAGTACTTATTCCCCTTATTGTGGATCTAATCAGCATTTTCTTATTATTGCACTCAAATCCATTGTGTTGCTACTGATTTTTTGGGGGATTACATATTAGGTAGTATTTTAAGTAAAGAAATCTCATGTCTATTCCCATTCTCTGTGTACAGTCATGAACATCACAGAAATGAATTATGTTTCTACTTACCGTGTCATTTCGGCCAAAAAATGTATAGACTGCATACAGATAGTAATCGAAGAGCTGAGACATAAAATGGATCACATCAAAAGCAATTGGTTTCAGAATATTCATCATCTGCATGTATTTCCCTTAAAAATCAAATACAGAAGATCAGTTTCCTCAGCACAACTCAAAATCAGCTTTACAAAGTTTATTATTTAGCCTCGAATATTGCTTAAGAACTTAATATTTTAGAGATGGGGAAGGTTAAAAGCAAAGCTAAATATGATCACTTAGACACCTCAAATGCCTCAAGATACATCCAAATGTGGCTGTAAACCCATACTAAAAGTATCTTAGACCTCTCTTGGACTTCTGGTACCAAATTCAAAATATACAACTTTCTGGATCCACTACAACTTTGCCTTTATTTAGCCAAAAATTAATAATCCCCTAAAGCAAATGATATATCGAGCCACTTGAGATTTTATGGATTAATGTGTGTGATTAGATATGCACATATGGGTATTTTTCAACAGCAGAAAAGCACAGTATAAAAATTATATGCCCAAGACTAGATTTCACCCACCAAATCTATGCATAACGTTCCACATCAGCAATATAGTATTTCCTGCTCTCCTTCCTTTTTATCCTGGGGTGAAAAACACAAATACTTTTAAAATTATTTTGAAATGTTTCTAGAGGGACCAACTGACAGAAAAGGAGGATACCAGGACCCTGGCACATCCAGGAATAAGAAAAATTCCCTCTCTTTCTTCCTGTTCTCTGTTGTTGCACATTGGTATTGGAAAATAAAAAAATAATTAAAAAAAAATAATTTAAAGGAACAACTCAGGACTTTCATCTATATGTTAGCCGAGCCAAAATGATCATAGGCTTTGGATTCAGAAACAATTTTCTCCCTTACCGGTCTTGTTCACAGGGCCTACAGGTGTTATTTATTTTGTCTTCCAGCACAGGGCATAGCTTTTTTTCACAGGGTCATAAAAGAAGCGTACTTAGTGAAAACCCTGGTATTGCAGAGACCCTACATTTCCTGCTGGCTAGCTCTAAACTGACACGCTGCTTGCTCTATCAGCATCATAAAGGCATAAAGAAATATAATAAGCTTTGGGTTATTATAATAACAGACAGCAATTTCTGAACAAAAATGTAAACGCCATTGACCCAGCATGTAGGATATAGCAGATCATTTAACAAACTGTAAAATTCCAGACATGACTTGATGTGACAGGCTGGAAAAAATTACACAAGGGTGCTAAAATAACTTCTTTTTCCTGGAATCAACAACACTGTTTTCAAAGGTAATGTTGTGACCAGCAAAGTAATTCACTAATTAATGAAGAAAATATTGTTTTAAGCAGAAAAACTGAGTAACAATGAAATAAAGTTAGCTTTTACTATCAGAGGGAGTTATTTGATTTTTTTTTTAAGCAATTTCTTGCATAGGTCAGTAAAAATAGCATTACTTTGACAAATACCTGATACAGCTACAAACCCAGTAAGGTGATACAACACTGTGGTTAAGAATCAAGCAGTAACCTGACATTGCTCCTTTCCAGGTTTCTATCTAGCTTAACCTCCCGGTATGAATACTGTGCACCTGTGGCCTAGTTTGCTAACACTCAAGCCTGGGTTTTGTCATTTTTGGAGATCTGACACAGGCTGTAATACTTAACATTTGCCACTTTAGCCCAGCTGTTAATTCTATGCTTAATTATTAATGTTTTGACCCACAGCATTATGAACAAGCTGAAAAGCAGCCCACTGTGGAAAATAGCAGATGTTTGGGAAAGGATGGTACCCTACTGAAAGCAGCGTCTTAGATGCTATCTGAATATTCTGTATTGCCAAAGGCTGATTTTTTCCACTTACTCTGAGAAACCCATTTTTAAACTTGCCTGCAACCCATACACGATGATGTGATTGTATGGGGGTGATGTGTCACATTCTGGACAGTTGGATTTCCAAGTATCTGTGCAGCTGGCACAAATACTGAAGGTAATCTCCCGGGCAGTATCTTATGCTTTTCCAAAGGACTATACACTACACACTGCCCAAATATTGTCCCTATAAAAATGTTCTGATGCCAAGAACATTTCTCTATTACTACATCACTCAGCATCTTGACACAGCAAGTGTTCCAAGCACATTTCTTCCTAGTTGCTCTCTCCAACAGTACATCAATTTCTATACATTGGTGCTTAGTTGCACTGATGTTTCTATTTTAGGCAAAAAAGGGGTGTATGAGAACATTCCCAAACAGCAACAACAGCCCAAATGCACTGTGCCAGAAACTTCCAGAAATACTTGAAAACACCACTTAATAGTTTCATTAACTTGAAGTAGCTTGACTTTCTAGAGGTTCTTCATTAGTAGCTAAAAATGCTGAACATTTGCCAGGTTTCTTTTGAAGTATTATTTCCAACACTTCTTTCTTTTTAAATACAGTTAACCTATACAAAACTGAGCACTAAAACAAAAAGGGTATACAACCTCCTGATTAATATATATTTCAGTTTTAGTGTATCTGTCATTAGTAAAACAATTTCCTGAGAGACTCACAATTTCACATGCATCATCCTATGGCATACATTAGGAGCTAAAATACCACTTTGAAGGAAAATGTGAAAAGTCCACAGTAATTACATAATTTTGAAAGTATGATTTAGGCATTTTTAAGTCACATGAGATTCCATGCTATGTGACCAGTCACTTACTTCAGCTACAAGATTTCTCCTGTGAGATTTGTCATCACCATTATTTCTTAAAATTGTGTTTTTAAAAAAAGAAAAATCTAAGAGTTTCTTCCCCAAAAATATTCATGACAGAATAAAAAAATGAGGCCAAAAATAAAGGCATCAACCCCCCCCCACCTGAGAAATACTCATTAAATTACTTCTTAAATTGGAAACATATTAACAGAAAAAATCACCCCATCAATATATACAATGGTGCAGTCATTAACTATTCCTGTTAATATTTAGGACCCAGGTCAATATATTCCATACAAATTTAACACACATTCATTCTTCCTTTTACATTTTGAGTCAACATGAAATGGTCTGACTGGAAAAAAGTAACCTTATAAATTCATATAATGGTTACTTTGCATTCGAAACACAGAAATAATTACCTGTTTTATTAACTTGATGGAAAACCAGATTTATTTACGTAGTTTATAAATATTAAACTACACTTTTATTCACCTAGTCTCCATACCTAGAATTGGAGGGCAGTGTTTTCATAGAAAACCTCTGGACCTCCAGAGGTCACCTAAGTGCAACCAGCTGCTCAGAGAAGGTCTAAGGAGATGAGGTTGCTCAGGGACTTAGTTCAGTCATGCCATGATCACCTCCAAGGACAGAGATTCCCTAAACTCCTTGGGGATTACTAGGATGCCTTCCAATTACAGAAATCACCAGCATGGGAAGACACTTTTCTTCTGTTTGTCTACCATGTAGTAAAAATAGTTATTCTGGGCATGAGAATCTGAGTATTGAAAGGGTAAAAAACCTTAAATCTTTTAGATTCTTACCTTTGTAGCTATATAACTTAAAAAATAAAGCATTTAATCTACCAAAATATATTACGAACATAAAACATTAATGTGTTTCCTTTCTATCACCACTCTTATTATTCATTCAATAGTGCAGACAAATAATCCACCATTATTGGCTAAAATCAATATATGCATGCAGATACATTTTTAAAGTAAATATAACTCATAAGACATAAATTTGTATACTTAATTAACAAGTATTTTTATTTCTATTTTATTAGCATTTTCAAAGAAAAAAAGCCCAACTAGGTATATTTGTAAAAGTCTTAAAATTAATGTCTTGGGTGTAATACATGGGTCTGCATTAAAATAAAAACCACGTATAAATTAAGCTACAATTGTTCTACGTACCAACAAGCCTTATTACATTGAGCGTAGTGTTTGTTAGGATAGGTGCATTCACTTTACTGAGGTTATAATCTGATCTCTTTCTGCTCCTTAAAGTTTCTCGGGAAACACTTTAAAGAAAACAAAGCAAAATAAAGCAAATGTGATTGTCTATTATATTCAAGGACATACAAATAAGATTTAGTAGAAAAGAAATCCTTCCTCCCCTTTTCTTTCACATCACTGTATGTCTTCCAGCACAGTATTTTATTTATGCCAAAGCATAACTGATTTTGGATTCTAACATTTAAGAGAAAAGCTTGTCCTAATTTACATAAAATAGTGCTAAAGAAATGAGTTTCTGAGTGGTTGTCCAAGGCTTGAGTTCTGCAGGCCTGCCTGGCCTCAGCAATAATTTTAACCCCTCTGACTGAAGTTCATAGTTTATGAGGTACAAAAAATGCAAGTCACAACAATAAAGGGACAGACTAGTAAACTACAGCTGAAAATTAATGTCTGGAAATGGAAACAATTTTGAGGCAGATTAAATTAAAAACACATTAAAGTTTTCAAAAACTGCAGTCCTGTGAGAAGCAGGGACTTGGAGTCAAAGATCCTTATGGTTCCCTTCCAACTCAAGATATTCTATGACTCTGGAAGAGAAACCCGTCAGCTGCCATACCTCAAAGCAGTATTCTTCCAAAAACTCGGAATGCTTCCATTTCACAGCACAAAGCTCTGGTTTGTTCCCATTAAATAATTTATGAATTCTTTGAAATGAAGTAGTTTATGTGATGTATCTTAAAAATAATTTCTAACAATATCTTATCCTGAAGAGTTCTTTTGTAAAAATACATTTGACCCAAGTGATGACTTTCTAGTTGTCCTGCAGTCCTCTAGATACAAGTAATGTTAGCCTGCTTCACAAAGTCTGGATGGACAGCTAAATAGTACAGTGTCCTAGAAACAGATTTGAATTTCAGATTCTTTTAAAGGCTATGTAGTTGGCTTTCATTTATATGAATATATATGAAAAATTAAAGTTATATATATTAATCAAAATGTAACCTGTATATTCATGTGTGTGTATATATGTTATTAAATATAAAGACAAATTAAAATTCAAAATTACTGCCTTTGAGCTACAGAAGAATTTCTTAATTTGTTTTTAACCTATATAAGTTTACTGGTTTTGTGCGGAAACCCAATCCTCAAGTCATTTGTCTGCAAGCAACTGCTTTTTACACAACAGAAATACCAATGCACAACAGCAGCTGCAGAAGAACCTTCAGTTAACATCTAATGCTTGCTTTACAAAGTTTGTTTCTGCAATACTGATGAGCAATTTATCATTCCTCCCCATTCCAGAGTTCTAAGTGCTGAGCCTTTCTAACTGTGCAGGTAGCGTAAACATCATTTGATTATTATTCCATCGTTGTAGGGCACAGATTAAACAGAAAATGAACTAATTACAGTACTGAGATGAAAAGCATGTAAATGAGACCAAGGACTCCCATGGCCTACTTACCTTTTCACAGGGGCATCTCCTGTCTGCTCATCCACATAATCTCTTTTCAACTCTTCAGGAACATCACTGTCACTATCATACTCTTGATAAGCACTTTTTTCCTGTTCATCTGATTCATACTGTTAAACAAAAAAAAAAAAATAGAAGAAAGAAAGAACAAATTGACTGCCATTATTCTCCTTATAGCATTGATATTCATTTAATGTGGCATTTGGGTCTCTTCTTGGCTTTTACCTCCATCAGGATACAACTAACTTTGCTGGGTGAAAGGCTGCTGCCAACGTTCATTAAAAACTAAATAGGTAAATTAGAAAAAGCCATTTTTAAGTGTACTTCTAAACAAACTTCTATTCTCAGATGTTGATTAAGAGTAAATACTTGCATCATCTTATTTCTTCCAGCCACTATTTTTTTGCTTTCTTGTGGCCATACCAAGTACCCACGTATCTGAGCTATTATCATTATTTGCTATACAATCTGAAAAAACAGTTATAAAACCTCAAAATTTATCCGTCCAATGGCAATAAACAAAAAAAAATACCCTGCCTCCACACAATCCTTAATTGTTAATGAAAGGACTAAATTATTGCTTCACATAAATACTTACTTATATTGTACACATTTATTTAAAAAAAAAACACAAAACAAAACAAACCACCAAAAGAACAACTTGCAATTGTTTGTAAAATTGAGTTTAGTGCACTCCAAAAGACATTTCCACCAGAGAGTTTTTCAACCACTTAACCTATTAGAAATCAATGTGATTTTGACTAAGTACAAACACTTCAGAAAAACAATAAGCAGTTAAATGCTACTACTAAAATATATTTTTAGCTATAATTACCATGTAATTTTTTTCTCACTATTTTTTCTGCACTTACTTTCTTCAGCTGTATGCTGTTTTATCTACAGCAAAAAGGGAAACTCTGCATATACCTGTATGATACAAACTTTGCACTGTACATAGAACAAACAAAAACTGCAGAACAAGCAAGGAACAGGATTCTGCAACCCAAACTCTCCTCCAAGAAATAAAACTACAATGAAACCAAAACCCACAATGCACTATATTATTCTAAGAAACACTCTAATGATAGACCTCAACTGTATCAGTGTAATAAATCAGTGGGAGCTAGATGTAACATATTTTGTGGGTTTTTTTCCCCATTGCTTTCTCAGAAAATTTGTTTATGTGTTTGGGGCATGCTAATCTTTACTTGCATGTGCTGGTTCTTGGGTTTGTTTTTGGTTTTTTTTTTTTTTAAATACAACATACTTTATCTAGTTAAAAGCATGAGAACCTGGTATTTGAAATATTTATCTAGTTATCAGTGAAATGATTCCTCTTTGATGGAAGAAAACCTCATGCAACATTTGCTTCATTTGTCACAAATGCCACAAATTATTCCGGAATAACCCTAAGAAAAGTGTGAATGCATAGATAAACTAAGCACATATACCTGCCTTCAGATGTGCCTTCCTATACTAAGTTTTGATGTTAATTGCATCCTTTGAAAAATAAGAGACTTAAGAAGTTACAGACAACTGCTCTCTCCAAACATTCTGCTGCATTATTTTTTTATTATTATGTTTTTGAAACTGTTTCACTCTGTTCAGTTGTTGAATAGCATTTCAAAGACTGAACGAGAATTATTTTGAAGTCAAGGATGGAAGGGTTGAGTCTACACAAGTGATATCTGGAAAAGCAGCAACACAGGCTATAACATATTTAATACAATATAGGCTTTTCGTGGTGGACATGTATTATTATTATTACTAGAGTATGAGTTATGTGGAGAAATACTATTCCCAACTACAGATATACCATCAGGCTCCAGAATGCACTTGAGGAGAGACCACAATACCTTTCCCTTTAACTTTTCCTTAATGACAGCACTGTTCTAAAGCCATTTTATCCAAGAAGCCAATAATGACACGACAGCAACAGTCTGATTCCAGGATCCTTAAGAAACAGCAGGGTTTTTTTAAAGGATGGAACCATACTCCAGAGCCAAAAACCCAAGGAAGATACGCTAAGGTAATGCCAGTCTCACAGTCACCCAAAATACACTGGGAAATACATGGCCTGAGCCCAGCCCCAAGCTATGGAGGCTTTTAAAGCCTAGTGCTATAAATGCAGTATATTGTAGAATGAAGAAGCCCACAATACAAACAAATTTAGAACAAAAATGGATCAGATGGAAAAAAAGTATGCAGTATGAGACACAGCCTAAAAAGAAATGTTCTGCTTGTTAGAATTCACAGGAAAAACTTCTACCTCATGAAAATTTCAGACAAAGGAAAGCTATAATGAAAGCAGCAAATTTTATTTAAAAAAAAAAAACAAGCTGAGTTTAGCCTTCATTAAGGGTAAAGAGTCAGTTTAACTTGGCTGGAACATTAGCATGGAAAATTACCACCACTTATTATGCATTAATATATAATAAATTACCTGCAAATTCAATTAAAAGCCAGGGATAGTAAAATGATAACTTGACCTCAAATTGTTAGCTCCATATTGATATAGGAAAGAATCTGACAGTTCACGTATTAACTCTCTTAACATCACAGATTAAGAGAGTTTTGAGAAAATTGATTTTTACATGGTTTCCTCAACCTAATTCTGTTAATGAGCTGGAGGAAAAAAATACCAGTATTTTAAAGCACATGAGAAGTAGCTCACAACTACTAAATAGTGACCTTGACCTAAAGAGACTTTGTAAATCCATTTTGAATATTCCACAGCCTGTAGTAAAACTTTAATGTACTAAAGGGAATTCATATATCTCGTAGCAATAATCAATTCACAAGTTTTCAGGCAATTGGCTCGAACAGACCCATAGGACAGTGGTAAGATTCGCTAGTGTTGAAGAGTCTTACAAAATTCAAGTTAACTGCATTGCAGCAGAGGTATTTTAGGGAACTACAGAAAAGGGACACGAAGTATCTCACTGAAGCTGAAGATACAGAGCTGAGATGGCTCGATCCAGAGGCCTGCCGTCCAGAAGTGCAACAACTAAGCAGTTAAAAAGACTTTAAAATTCTGAAAATAAATCCTGAAAATAAATCTTACTACCCTACAGATCATCTGACAAGGAAATAAATTGCTCATGCCCTGGTTATGCCATTTCTTGAAATATCTGGAAACATGTCTGTATTCTCTGGAAATAAAACTTTGCAACCTCCATCTGAAATAATTTCAATTTTAAGTGCTAAAACATGCCTCCACTTTAACTGGTCAGTCAAGAAGCTGAAACATAAAACCTTTGAAGAAATCTTATCCCACATTACTTAAGCAAGTTATTTCTGTTTCCATGTAAAGGATAAAAAAAAAAAAAAAGAAAAAGAAAAAAGAAAAAAAATACACCTCTATTTTTCCTTTTCTTTTTGTTTTGTTGTTTTTTTTTTTTTTAATAAAGCATTCTTTCTGTGTATCAGCAGTTGGGATCAGCTGGTCATGGAGGTTAGATGGACCTATCCTGTGCCTCTATTCCCTATGTAAATGTGCATAAGACTTCTCTGGCTTGCAAAGATTTTTGGAAAGGATTTTATCCTCTCAGTGACTAAGTCAATGCCAACACTGATGAAAACCAAGTGCGTGCCTTCTTAGCATTGTTGAATACCCTCATCTGCACTCTCAAAACTTCAGATTTACTTAACATCTTTCATTATTAAAAACAGTTAGCTCCCATTTTCCAATGCATTAAACCAGAGTTACCATATGGATCAAACCTACTTACAGACAGCGTTGCTAGAAACAGGTCAAACAAAGGAAATATTCCCCATAACTGATTTCCACAAGGTGGGAATTAAAAAAAAAAAATGAATCAAAGCATCATCCTCCATAATCAATTTTAAATGACACTGATCAAACTGAAACTTAGCTTCACATTTTAGTTCTATACACTATTCTTACATTCTCCAAATACCACTACTTTTAAGGTTAAAAAATAAATAAATAACATGAGTGACTCTAAATCTAACCTGTATTTCACAAGAAAAATGCATAATAAATCATATCATTGGTATTTCACTATTTCCACACAGAACATTCTGTTCCTCTGTTAAAGGAAAGACAAAATTTGTTATAGCTCTTCACCATGCACGAAATCAGATTTTATCCATTTAAAATGTATTAAAGTTTTCACTAATAAAGAACACTAAATTGGCACACAGCTTTGAAAAAGAGGACAGTGCAGCCAGCCTTCAAAGTCCGTGACAGTGTGCAAGGCTATTAAATGTTCAAAATTAAAGACAGGGAAAACATAACATGGTCTTTGCTACATATGTGACACATTAACCTACTAATTCATGGGATCACGACTCCCTCTAGCCTGTTTCACCAAAACCACAGCCTGCCACGGCCCAACTGCTGAGGCAGCTGCTCTCAGCCCCACCAGAGAAAGAATAAGGCACCCTGACAGTGATTTTTACTAGAACCCCACTCCTGCCACAGTGTTTGCAGTGACAGAAGCACCTGTATGCAAAGCATGAGGCAATCCTTTCCTAAGAAACTAATGTTTACTTAAGCAGCTTCAGCTCTGGCTGTGATTTAGCCTCACACACCTTCAAAAACTAGACAGTCGTGAACATTCAGTATGAAAACAGTTACCTTTACCTATAGAGTTTTCCCAACAGCTAGAAACAAATTCTGAATAAAAAAGAAATTTTTACCCAGGATGATTAGATGGTTGAATTCATTAGAAATACTGCATTTCATGAGGAAATAAGGCAATGAAGATAACAGATAACCCCCTGGACAAAAACATTACTCTGTTACAATAAAGAACAATTCTGCTCTAGTTTTGTCCTGCTCTGGCAGGGAGGTTGGGCTCGGTGATCTTTGGAGGTCCCTTCCAACCTGAAACATTCTGTGATTCTGTGAACAGAGGTGGGGGTGGTTTCTTTGCCTTTTTCTCAAAAGAATTCTGAACAAGTAAAGGAAAACCATCCCATTTTGTAATTCATGTAGTTACAAAACTGGAAAGTGTCCCAGTAAGACTTGCAGGACCAACTACCTCTTAAGAGCCTGCAGTGTCTGTGCTAACCACTACCAGAGGTGAGATGCTGTAAGAGAACCACTGCTGGTCTCACATGACCATTTCTGTGTAACTATCACTGCATGCAGAGTTTGTACTCTAAACACTATATTTAAACAGAAAGCTAAAGCTGCTTTTTTTTTCTCTGAATACTTTCATTATTGAAGGAAATGGGTAAAAAGTAATATAAGATTGAAGGCAGAAGAGGGTATTTACTCATAGCAGTCTGCTTGGCAGTGGATGCTTCAGGTTGGCAAAAGCCAACAAAATAGTATCTCTATCATGTTCATCATGATTTGCTACCTAATTTTTCCATCAAATAATTTCACGATTATTGAAGCAAAAGCTTAGTGCAGAAGAAGTTGATGACATTTCAATTTAAATTTTACTTGAAACAGATTCTGCAGCGTAAGACATTAATGGTGGAAAGAATGAAGCAGCAACTCTAACTTGTGTGCAAAGTTTTAGTACCCTACAAGTGTGCAGACAGCAAGTACAATTGGTCAACATATACACAGTCAAGAAATTAAGACAATTCTAGAGTCCTACAAGTGTGAATATTCTCCTTACAAGTCACTGCACAAAAATATAAGGACAGTGTATGCACTCATCTGCTAGCAGTGACCTGTAAGGAATCAGAGGAGACTGAAATTACATTCCAACAATTATTCTCTTTTTGTCCTTGAGTTCTCATCCAGCCTCAGTAGGTCCAATTAATCTCATCCTTTGAAAATAATTTCACGCTTTCCCAATTGTATCACAGGCAAAAGCTGCCCAAAATCGTCCTGCACTATACTTCTGCACTTGCAATGCAGGTCACGATGGTTCTATATGCTTGTGAGAGAGTCAAACCTTCAGAAGAAAGCTGTCTTGGGGGAAAAAAAAAACCAAACAGAATAAAATACCACCCAAAGTAGTTAACTTTCTAGTCCTTTTTCTTCAGAAGAATCTTAAAAGTAGTAAAACTACTAACAAATATAGACAAAAGTCTGAAATGAACTCTTCAGTAGAGGCAGCTTTCATTTTGAAAATGTCAAAAATACTATTGGTATCTTCAGTAATCCTTCTTTCAGAAGGAACATTTTAGAAACATAGAAATGTCTGGGTTGAAGGGGCCTCTAGAGGTCATCCCGTCCAACCCCCTGCTGAGAGCAGGGACATCCTCAACTGGAGCAGGTTGCTCAGAGCTCTGTCAAGCCCCACCTTGAATGTCTCCAGAGATGGGGCCGTAACCACCTCCCTGGGCAATCTCTTCCAGTGCTCCACCACTCTTGTGATAAAGAACTTCCTCCTTATTTCTAATCTAAATCCACTCCTTTCTTATTTAAAAATCATTACCCCCATTTTAGCAAGTATCTACTGAACATTTACCCAAATTCTTGAACAGCTTTGTTCAGAGTGGGTTTTTACAAAGTACCATGGAATTCTGCAGTTTTCAGCATGTCCTGCAGTGCATTTATCTTTGTTTAAGATGCTCATCTGCACATATAAGTCTACCGTTGATAATCATGCAATGCTTCTTAGTTCACTGATGTGAAAAGGCAGCATGTTCTGTTGTATTACTTGACATCCTATAATCGATGGCAAATCCTGTAAATATGAATGAATACAACAGAAGGAGCAATCCACAGAGATTCTTTACTAAGAAGCCAGAAATTCAGTCTTAAAAAGACAAAATTACTTCTGCAAAGAAAGCTAAGTTAAACCCCTAGAAAAATACTAATTTAGAGTAGAACATGGCCTGCTAGCTTTCAACAACACTTGACTTCAGCAGAAAAAAATATTGATTCACTGAAAAACAAACAACTTTAAACAGGATGTCTGGCTTTTAAGCACTGGTAAAGTGAAGCAACCTACCTAACTAAAGAAATAAAGTGGCTTGAGATTTTACACAGTACTGCAGTTAACTGATCCTTGTATGAAGCCATTTTGCCATCACCAATACACAAAATAAATCATCATTTCCCGAGTAAGATTTTCTTTTGATTTCTTTTTTTTTACTTTTTTTTTTTTTTTCTGACACACTCCATACCCCATTGGAAGCTAACACATCTTCTGTCTCATCATCTTTGCTGTCCGCCTGAATTTCAAACGGGTTTCCTCCGTTACAGTACTGCTCAAATAACGTTACAGTCGTTGAAATTGCTGAAGCAGGCTGCTTACTAGGCGACACAGTTGGGGAACGTGACTGCTCCATGAATTTAAATTCCTATTAAGAGGAACAAAAGTACAATTTTAATGACCAGCAAGACACTTTCTGTATTATTATGATTCCAGTTCCATAAGATCAGCATAACAGAGCATAACAACAAACCTGTGAACAACTAACGTGACAATTAACTTTTAGCCAAAGCTTGCAAAACATGCTTTTCATGCATGTTACCCTTGGAATTAGCAACTGTGTACTGCTCATCTTTCTAATCTTAACAGGCTTAGGTGATGACACGAAATATATCTCCTATATTCTGAAAGTATTCACTGCCTAAAACTAGGTGAAAAAATAGTTTTTTTTATTTCACAGAAATTAGAAGATAAAACAACAGCTAAATGCTATCAAAAATGTAGTTCTCTTTATACAAGTTAACTAGAAGTTTGCTAAAGCTGAATTTTTTTCTTAATATTTTATTTTTTAAAAGTTCTTTTAAAAATTTATTACTTCTCAAACCGATTTCACATCACTTTAGGAGAACAGGTGAGCACACCAATTACTTGCTTTCAGTTGGTCTTCACCACAGAAGAAAGAACTTTTTCCTCTCCAAATGAGCCAGTATGACCCATGTTTCCAGAAACAGATGCCAGAATTGGTACAAGCTCATGAGGGTTCATGGGACTACTTTTAAGTAGACTACTTAGGCACTCATATTTTAGCATTTTACTCTCAGATAAATAATTTAGAAATGGCGAACTGACATTAACAGCACATTAAAACAGGAAAAATATTCTTTTTTTTTACTCTTCCAACTCTAGCATCTTCTGTAAACCTCTACCTGCCTGAAACAGGAACACTACTGCTTTAAAAGCATTCTAATCTTAAGATTCCAGTGTCATGAAGTGAAATTTGGGGGTTTTAGAAACCATTAAAAACACCTGCATAGTAGTTCATGGATCTTACTACTTCTCAGAACACCTGGACTCTTAGCTGTTAAAGTATTAATACATTTGTAACTGTTATTCATAGAACGTACATGTAGTTGCAGAATACTAAAGCTGGATTTAACAGGACAAAGTTCCCAGGTCTCATTCTCCAAAAACATTCTTAATTCTTCAAGACGAGTTCTGAAATGCAACAAATGAATACTCTTAATTGGAAGCCAGAGTAAATCAGGAAGACAAATATTTAACCTACACAGTGAAAAACACCTTCAAAAACTGTATAAAAAGTCAAACTTGAAAAACAGATATTTAAACTCATTCTTTCAACTGACAGACCACCTGAAAGTAGTGGCTACTGACATGGCATACGTTTTAAGACACCTCTGGAGAAATTCTCAAAGAATGTCCATCGTAGAACTTTGGAAACACTTTTTGTCAAAACTATTACAAAATGGAGAGAAACATATGTGATTATGAAGTAATACTGGACCTTTTTTCCTGTATGTAAACTACAGAAAGTAATATAACAACATATACAAACACTCTATTAGCAGTAGAACGGCTTCCATGAGCCCACAAAAGGTAGATGCTCCTTTCAAGCACACTGAAGTCAACAGGTACCAAAAGGAAGTGGAAAGAACTAATGCTATATAGACATCTCAAATTTTCAGAGAAGAAGAAAGTTAGTTATCTCCTAAGCTCTACTTTTCCCCACAGCTTAATCTTACCTTGGCACTAATACCAACAGAGAAAACATAGTAGGGAAACATAATCAAGCCACTACATCTCTAAACTGTTTCTGTTATGTTTTCAATCATTAGAAAAGCCTCCATTCAGATACTGGCAGAAATACATTTAATAAAGAAAATCTTTTTGCCATATAATCAGGAACTCATATAGCAAAGACAGCTTGTTGAGGTCAAATTGCTGTATCTTGTCTTCTTAATATAAGGTATACCATTTTGATTAAAAACTAGCAGTTGGTAAATTATGCATTAGGTTTCTAATTAGGGAGTAAATATTCTAGAAATACCACTGTTTCAATAATTACCTATAATCACCATTACAATTAGTATTTTCTTGCCTCAACAAGATGAGGAATTTGTTGAGTTATGAACGATTTTGCTGTGTCTATTTAAATGCACCAGTTAAATGCAAATAGTCTTCAAGTGCTATTTTCAAGGTACCGAGTACCTGCAGCTTGCAGATCTTCCAGCACCACAACTGACAGAAACAACACATAGATCTGCTGTGAAAATCAGCAGATTAAAATTCTTTGAGAGGATGACTAAAATGAAAATAATAGAAAACATTCAAAAGCCACAAAGCACCAGGTTTTGTATTATTTCAAAGCTGAAATCAAGGCACTGGCAAAATTCTTAAACAAATGCTCTTTATTTTCACCAGCAAACAAGTCTAGAAAGTGGCACACTTGGAAGGTCTGATGCATTTATTCTCTGAAATGCTCCAGTAATCAGACACACATTTACAGAAATGTATCAGAACAAAAAGTAAATTACATTCTAAAAACCACCTTACTTATGTTCTGTGACAAAAGCCCATTCTAATTTTTCAAATTATTTAACTTTTACCCAGAAAAGTCTTAAGGCACACGCTAGTATTACACTGCTCTTCTATGCTTTGAATGATATGACCAAGTCTTTTGAACGCTTTCTCTGTGTTAGGAGCTCTCTAAAGCACCACACAGCCCAGGAGGCCACATATGTCAAATTACATAATCAAAGAACTGATTATTACTGGACCCTGAGCATTTTAGCAATATGGAGCTTTTATGTACTAATTAATCCTTTAAAAGACTAGGTTTTTCCCTCCCCCCCTCCAATTAAATAGACAAGGGTAGTGAAAGCCACACTAGCTTGATCTGAAAAGGCAGGATGCTTAAAGCTTTTCTATAAAAACAACCTGAGGGATATAGCTGGGAGAAAGGGCTTCTTATGTCTTTCCTTTCCAGGATGAAAACATCTGCCAATTCATCTTCACATTACACACGCAACATAAAACACATGAAAATTATTAAAAGGTTCATATAATTTGAGACTTATTGATAAGTATTTCCTTTTATTTTCAAAAGAATTACAAGAAATATTACCTTAATAAAAAACCACCAAGTTATTAAAATAAAAACCAGATTTCTATACATATTCCATTAGTTTTACTTAAATTATAATTTTCTCAGTTTTCTGAATTATTTTCACCTGCCTGCAGCAGAACTAGAGTTTTCACAAGTATAGTGAAAGCAAAGGCTTCTCTGCTCTCTCCCTTTCTCCAGGGCTCTGAGTCCTGTTCTCATCCTGAAACATATTCCACTGTCTGTCAACCTGACTGGAGGACTATGCATTGATTATGCAATAGAATTCCTTTGGAAAGCATTTGAAATTAAACACAACAACAAAAATGCCATTAGGTTAATCCACTGCGTATATAGTAGTCTCACCTGTGGTATGTTTTGAAATAGTTAACACTTTGTTTTCTGATAGATTCTTGCAAAACTTCAGACTTACTGCCACAAAATTCTTCTCCAACTTGCATCAGCCTATAGCAATAAAACAAAGTTTAGAAGTATTTACTGATTTAATAATACTGCTGTTCCAGTCTGAATTACAATCCTCAGTCATTACCATGAGCATTCATGTATCTCCATAAAAGCAGAGCACCCAAGTTAAGTTGCAAACACTTCACTCATTCCCTCATTAGTTCATGTCTCATTTCCCTCCAAATCCTGTTGTAATGTCCCATACATAAAGATCCATAAATAATGTCTTTTTGAGATCCCATTACGCAGGACAAGCTGTACAGTCCATACTCTGAATCCATTATTTTATTACCAAAACAGAAGGATCTAATGCTGTACAGGTTAGCAGCACCACAACATTTTCCTGCTCTGGACTAAAAGTCCCTTTAAATGCTTTTAGAAACACCGAAATTGCTAGATCTGCACATCTTAATCATTTAAGGTGGACAATACTGAAATCATGTCACACTTAAGCAGCAAAGCAATTTATGCTACCTCTCCCAAGTATAGCTTTGGAGCAGGTAGCAAGAAAGAGAGCCTGGCACTCACTCACAGACACCCCCATAAAGAAGATGAGCTCCTCAAACAATCAGTAGATAGGAACAAAGTTGGCATCAGAATGCAAATACCAGCTTTAATTAACTGTGCTGTCTCATCAGAGTTCAAGTTTGTGGATATGTATTAGGTGGTCTCATAACCACATCAGTATACCTGCTGGTAACATCAAGCACAAATATGAAGTCATCGTATTTGAAGTTAGACAGATCTGTTCCCAGAAGATACGTTTTCACTTTCAGTTGAACATCCTACAAAACACAAGCAAATTTTTGTATACTTAATACACTAAAGATAAAAAGGTGAAGCTGGTTCATTAGCATCTTCTGGTTTCTTTGCACTTCTAACTTTTTGGGGGGATGCAAAGCAGAACTCAATTTTCTGTAACATGAATAATTTCTCACTGACCTTCTAAAATAATATTATCATCGGTTTTCTTAACACTCTATAACACAAGGTCAATCCTAGATGCTTTATTGTCACCATACAGAGCTTTAGATTATAATTCAGCCATGTGAAAGGTTTGCAGTTTTTTTATCATATATTTGGGGTGTCACTGCACATCAAACTGAACCATCAGTCACATCAGTAATACTGTGACATCAGGCAGGTTCACAAGACTTCAGGTTCTCTGTAGCTGTGGTCATGGCAGAAGCATAAAGCAGTATATGACTGTGCTAACAGAAAGAAACACGTAAGAGGAAAATAGATTGTGGGGCAGTCTACAGTTTGGGAGAAGTGGAATCAGGCTGAAAGTCGTGTTACTATGTTTGGGTGTCTTGCCTGAGTTTGTAAGCATAGCGACCAAGGAGTAACTGAGTCAGGGAAATTCATTTTCATAGTTTTGGTATATTTAGCTTAACACGAATCATTCCAAAAGGAAAAAAAATCACCTTACGGCAGCAACAAAACAACCTGGAGAGATATCTTTAAGTCCACATATTAATATAACTGTAATCAATATGGGGTGGAAGGAGATAAATATTTAGGAACAAAAATCAAAAATCTTACCTGCCATATTCGTGAAAGACCATGTTCCAATTTCTTTTTTACATAGCTGCGGTCAAAACTGTTCTCTTCAGTTCCAATTGCATTGCTGCCATCTGAAACTGAAGGAGAAAGGTACTGTAGGTATTTCCAAAAGCCTTGAAAAGAAACTTCTGCCTTAACCATTATCATATTACGCATTATGCAAACTCCATAAAAGCTCTATTGCTCTAAACTTTTAAAAGGAAATGAATAAAACATATATAATTATTATATGCTAATGCAGACCAGGAGAGCTTCTGATTGCCAGTATGTAAGCAAGATACGCCCTTCAGTAAAAATCAAAAAAAGTGAGGGCAACAGATACTGATATTTCAAATATAAAAGATAAAGTTGGCTGCTGAAGTGAGTGCTACTTATCCTCTACAACAAGATTCTGTAAGATATTCTAGCTTTTTAGGCAAGATCCAGGAATGCAAAAACTTCAGAAGCAAGATTTTTAACTTTCTGCCTCAGTAAATTCTACCAGCAACTCCCCAGGAAAATACTGAAATATTTTCCATGAACTATGCAAACAATATAGCACACTCTTTTTGTTTCTTTCCACCTCATACTAATCTATGAGATGGAAACACCAAAACTGCTTATGCATGAAATAATGTCAATTACATAACCATCTTTCTTGCATTTCTTCCAGATTATTTAATTCTAAAACCTTAATTCCCTCAGCAGTGGATTACTTTCCAAAAAGTCACCACAATGCATGAAAAACTTCTCCTGTATGCAGTCCTCCCTCTCCCCATGGAGGAAATATATTCTATTTCCACTTTAGAAAAGAGAAGGCAATATTCTGCATGTAGTTTGTGAGCATACAGTTGTGGCTACACTTGCAGTCTGTGATGGCACAATGTCATTTATTTTGCTTCACAGCCTATGACTGACCACAGAAAAGTTCTGTCTTAGCCAAACTATAAAGATGAACTTTCTGTATGCTAAGAAAAGTCTGCTGTTCCTGCCAAGAAGAAAAACTTATACATGTCCTCTAAAAGCCAGACCATGGAACTGACATTACAGTCCCTATTTATAACTTGGGCCTACCTGGAGAGCAACAGCACATGTCCAAGACTAGGGCATGTCTAACATCCTTGAATTAGAATGTGTTCTTGAAAGACAAGCTTTTTTTTTTTAAACCTGTGGGGCTTAATGACCAGGTAGATACATTGCTGCTTTAATGCTAACAGGAAGGTAAGGGAAAGAGTAGAACATTTAACAGCTCCTCAATGTGTGGCACTAGTGTCTTGGCCAGCCCTGATTTGCAGAAGATGTTATTTAGGATGCCTCAGTGGGACTGCATGCAGCTTCCACTTACGGGGACAGCATTAAGGATGTGAAGCATGTTCAGTTGCTACAGTCTACAGTGGTGCCAGACACCTAAGTTGCAGCACCAGCAGCTTTTCAGTCATGAGTTGATCTCATCAATGCAGTAACAGCATCTTAAGTGGTCATTGAAAACTAGCAAGGATAAAACCATCACCTGCGTACCGAGTCCCTGTTACAGCAGCATTCTTTACATGGTAACCTGCTACCAGGACCATGGTGAGAGCTAATCCTGAGACACCTTTGCAGTTCTTCATTACTAGGCTTCATAGTCCTTTCCAGAAGGTGTCCTAGCTTAATTTCTCTTTCCTCAGAAAGAATAGCAATTTTTCATGTCTAATTCTGCTGTCTACTGAAGCAGAGTTCAGAACCATAAAGAACCTACATCTTCCTTCCATTTGCAAATGCTAAGAAACTTTTTGTCAACAACAAAAATGCTCTTTCCAGTGCAAGCCTTGCCCTGAATACAGACCATTCAGTCTAGATGAATACTGTATAAATACTGTAAGCACCTTACTAATGAGCACAGTAGGAATGGGAGGTTGGGTAAAAGACCTGAATCAGCCTTTTCAGATGTGTGCAGAACAGACCTCTACAGCATTGCCTGGACTACTGCATATTTAACAGAAGGAAAGGAAGAGTCATCTACTGAACAAGAGTGGTTATGACTGGTATCAGATCCTGACAATACAATTAAACCAAAATACAAAAGAGCACAGCAGAGTCTGAGCATGTACTGATTCTATTTTCTTCAGATGATCCAAGGCTTACTGTGTCAAGTGAACAGAGTTTCTGCCTGTAACAATCACCAATCCTGAATACCACTTAACAGTGTCAAATACTCCCAGATGTAAACCAGACTCTCTGTAAGTAGAAGAGCATGACACGCATCTTCTCCCCCATCAACCATCTGTTTTCTGCTTTGAAGTTGTTTAGAGTATGTTTCTCAGAATGAGAACTATTTGTATTTTCCTTTAAAAAAAAAAAATTCTAAATATATATTACCTGTTATATGAGTGTTTGTATTATATATAAGCATAATAGGAACAATAAAAATATGAAACCTTCAACAGATGTAGCTCCATTTAAATTAAGCAAATGTGGGGAATATGGTTGCTGAGAAAGATGTTGGCCTTGCTTAATTTCTTTCAAGTGGATCTATTTAGTGTGCTGGACATGTTATTAAATTATGATCTCTTATCAAACAGTGAGGGAGTGTCATCTGCTGGTTAGGGATTATGGTAGTGAATGTACAAACACTACCAAGAAGAATCTTCAAGCTCTGCTACTTTCATTTGAATAATTCCTCTTTACAGTTAAGAACATTGTGAAATACATTCTAGATTTTGGCTTATATTAGGGACAGATATTAATTTCATCCAAGGCTGCAAAGCTGTGGGTAAGTCTTTCCTCTTTAAGATCACTGAGACTACTTTTGTAGATTCACTGAGAATTTACCCTAATTACTCAGAGAAGAGAAGACAAAGGCTGCTTGCTGTGACAACGACAAACATAATTCCATACTATAGCTACTGTTGCAGGGCACTCTATTAGCCACTGTATAGCTATATTGTAATCTAGTAACTTTAACTAAGTAGATGTTCCTCTTCTCCTGAAAGCAGTAATTCTCACAAAAGCTTTTTCAAAGTGATTTACCATTGAAGATTAAATAAAATATAAAGAGGAAAAAAAAAATCCAACTAGAGAAACACAAGTGTTATTTATCCTTTCTCTGACTATACAAGTAAACAAAACCAGCTATCTTAGCCACAGCACATTCTTCAGAAGTTTCTGAAACCTCTTCTCTTCTTACTTCTGCATTTCTGCAGAGTGAAGCCAAGCCCAGACACCTCTGATTCTTTGAGCTGGTCTCAAGATTAAGAGTATAGTCATTGTCCTCACAAACTGCCACTTATGAAGGAATGGTTGGATAGACAAGAGTCGTATGAATGCTGTTGTTCAATAAAAATCCATTCAATGTTCTCTCTGGCAATCTCCTGGTGCTCCTGGTTTATGGCTGGTCGTGTTAAGAACTCTTGTTTCTGGGTTTTCAAGGAACTGTACTGCAGCTGATTTCACACAAGCAAACATATGAATTTAGGATAATTTCTTTGAAAATAAAGAACTGGACAAAGACCCACAGTCCGCAGGCATTTACACTTTTTGCTTTGAAAAAGTCTGGATCAGGTAGTAGAATACATAAATATTCATAATTCTATATAAAAATAAGAATGCATCAGAAGCATCCAAGAGTTATTCTTCTACATGCCAAATTTAAATACAGTAATTTTTCAGGTTTCTCAGTATTCCTCCTTCCTCCAAAATTTGTAAAGGCTGCCTTCAGTCATAACAAAAGGCTTTTGTTTAATCCTTGCTAGGCAAAGAAGAATAAAAAAAGAAAAAAAGAAAGAAACCTATGAAATTACTGTCCTCTAGCTTCAATCTTTGAATACCAACTGGCTCTGGCACAAAAACTATGCAGTATTATAAATGCAATGTTTTAAAAATTAAAAAGCTTGACATAAATTTTGCATCTTAGACAATTTTCTTATTGCTTTTCATTTAATCTGTTACAAGTATTACAGTTGGTACCACTTCTACCACTAGGATTACACTTGCGAAATCAGGAGTTTAAATGCTATCATTTTACTGCTCAGTTTCAGTTCTTCTGTTAAATTGGTATCTCAGGAATACATGGGAATTACATCAACATCACAGTAAATACTATAGGATGCAAAAATCCAGCTGAGCCAGACAGAGCCAAGCATACAAAATGACCTGCATAGGTCCCTTTAAAACTCATTTTTAATTTGATTCTATACTAGAAACAGAAACAGCGCTTTGACCATGACCAGTACTGCAATGAAAAACTTTCCAGTAAGCATTTTCTTCTTAGGGCTGAAAACCCACATCACAGCGATTTGCTCTTTACCACATGAACAACAAAATCACAGAGTAAGTAGCAGTTCATTCAATGTGACATAAAAATTACTTCATGCTCCAGAGTTCATACTTTTAGTTCAGCAATTTTATCTTCAGTATGATTAAGCAAGTTCTACATATGAACACTTAAATTTATCTTTCCAACAATATATTAGAGCAATTACATAAGTGTTACTCTTGCTGACTCACAGAACTATCAATACCATATATTTCACTATGATTTACTGCTACTCTAACACCTCAGTAAACCAGAACTCATTAGTATTTCCTGTTTCATGAAGGGTAATGAAATATATGTCATGCTTGAGAAATTTTTAGGATTGCATTTATATCTAAAAATAATTATCTCTTCCCATTTAGTTTATTCCAAGCAAGGGCTTTTTTTCATTGATCTTAACAAAAATAATTACCAAAGACCAGTCCATACTATAGCTGTAAGAACACCTGCAAATTCTGAATGCAATTCTAGGGAAAAAAAAAAAAACAAAACAAAACCAAACCACCTCAACCTCAAACAGTCTCCCTTATAAACAAAACACAACAAACAAAAAAAGTGAAAATATTTTTTATTCCACTTCCTTCTTCAGTCCAAACTAGGCTAATTTTCAAATACAAATAAGCAGAATATTTAACAACAGAAAGCAGACACATCTCTTTCCACAAAAATGCAGAAGGGCAATTCACAAGCTATGCAAAGTACATTTTAACAGTGGCAACAGGGATTAATAACCACAAATGTGTTGCACATGGGTGTAGATGAAGTGAAGCCTCCATTCTATAATTCATGCAGGACTTCTTTCAGATAAGCTTCACTATTAGAACAGAAAGAGCTATGTAATTCTTATCTTCTAAATCCAGCTTTTCTCACTTCTACAGCCGAGTTTGTGCCCTGAGATCAAGAGCCCCCAGACCCATCTAAGGTACTTTGAAAGACAAGAGAAAAATACGGAGACAGCCTTGAGTTCTCAAAATGCTAAAAGCCAGGTACACACACAGCAGTTAAGACTGCTCCTTCCATTGCTCCAGTCTATGCGATTTAATTGAGGGAACAATTTCAGCATAATCTCCTGAGCTGCCTCCATGGTTCCTTCTGACAAACCCACCTTTTCTACAAGAATTTTGCTCTTTCGCTTTAGCATATATTACAACTATTAAATCAACAAATATAGAATGAGACTTCCATGTACAGGTTTAATTATTACTACAGCATGAGTAAAGACTTTTAGAAAAAACAACCATTTTGTAGGCAATTATAGCTCCTCTGAAATTAAATTATACTTGTGAAATTCCCTTTTCGTGTGTTTTACCACTGATGAGGTATTTGAAAAACTGATTCAGTAGCTCAAATGTATTCTAGTTGCATATCACAGCTAAGCCACAACATCTCCAAAAACTTAAAAACTGAGTGACAAAAGATTTAGTGGATTAGCAGTAAATGTACCAAAACAACCTGCCATGCATTTAAAAAGCAATGCATTGAGCATTACTCATATGAATAAATATACCACTTCATTAGGCTTAATGGATCCTTTAAAAGGTTTTACAGTGCAAATTATTTTCTTTCTTCAGGATATCACAAGTAAACACACTAAGGGGAACTATTTTTCAAATTACATCTGGAGCTGTGCAAGCAGATGACTCTGATAATATTTTCAAGCAATAACCTCTTTATGGGAACAGCTTTATTTTACACAAGCAAAGATCACAACAAAATGAAAACACTCAATGGAAATGTCATTATCTGAAGTTATTTTAAAAGTAAATATTACTGAGAATTCCCTCAAAACTTCATAATCTTTCTTCATATGGTGCATATTAGAATTAAATATTTCAACTCTGAATTTTAATTCCAATATAGTTAAAAAAACTTTAATCTGAAATAATAGTTTCAAAATAGCCACTTTTATTTTTAAGATCCCACACAATAGGGGATGGACACTTTGAAGAAAATACTTTCATTATTTTTTCAAATTTAAAGTAGGAAGACAACGTTAATTAGCATAAATTTCATTATTTTTGGCACCTCATATCTGTAATGCATCTGACTTTTGAAAGAAAAGCTGGATTTCAAACACACCGTAGGAAGCACAGTGTTCCAAAATGTGTTCTTAACTACTATTTCCTTTTTGTTATTTCCTTTTTTTTTTTTTTCCCTTTCCTCTTAGCATCTAAGATAAAGGATACAAGTTTTATGCACATCAGGCAAGGACGAGTAAGTAGAAATACAGTCCTTGTTTGACAGTAAGAAAACAGCAAAACTATTTCACTCAAGTATGTAGAGTTTTGCATACATCATAATACTGTACATTTCACACTCTGACCTCTGCCAGACACAAGCATCTTGGGTTAGCAGGGATATAAAGTCTGTTTTCGAATATGTCCAGCAAAATGTACTTAGGAGCACACAGACAATAAATGATTTGTGCTTCTTACCAGAAGATACAGCTGCTGCCTCATCTTGGTCATGATTCTCATGCCACTGCATAGTTCGGTAGTAACTGAGCATGACTTCCCAGAGGGCTTTGCAGAGATCAGCAAGGCATGGAATGTAGCTGTCTGATGTAATATGCTTCCAAAAAAACAAAATCATATTGTGAAACTTAACAACTGTGTTTATTTTTTGCAGAGCAAAACAAATCACACAAACTTTCCATACTGGTATTGCTGAGGTACTTGGTATGTATCATTTTCTTTTTCAAAACTGTTTGAGAGCTGACAAATTCCTGTCAACTAATGAAATGTTGTTGAAAAGTACAAAGTTTATCTGTTACTGACTTTTTTTTTTTCCAATATATCTTTTATATTTATGCAATGGCAAGGTAGATACAGAAGTAAGATCACACAGTCTAATGGTCAGCACATCTCACTACCAAAGAGGGAGGAAGCTACCACTGTGACATGCAGCTACTGTGTCAGTACTATGACACAGGTACTTGTATTTCAGAAGTACATAGATGTCTTCCTGGCTGGTGCCCCACTGGATTGAATGCTATATAAAGAAGTAGTTTAAAACTAAACAGACAGCAGTTGCTCCAAAGAGCCAATTGTGATCT
This sequence comes from Chloroceryle aenea, assembly GCA_013399075.1. Taxonomy (NCBI): domain Eukaryota; kingdom Metazoa; phylum Chordata; class Aves; order Coraciiformes; family Cerylidae; genus Chloroceryle; species Chloroceryle aenea. The sequence continues at coordinate 144,329 of VWZY01000402.1, read as the reverse complement.
AACATATTCATTAGGTGAAAAGCATCATTTTTATCAGAGAGAGAGATATTCAGTAAAAATACCAGAGGAGACTGTCAAGTAAAGGGATGGATTTGAGAAAAGTCCTTGCTGGGTAAAGAAAAGATGTCAAACACATTACTTATCTTAGTGGTAATGGTAAGACACCCTTGGCTCAGTTGCTGTGGGGAAGCACAGTCTCACAGCTTACAAGCAAGGGCAAAGTCTACCTGCATAAATGTGATTTCAACTACATTGTCACTTAAAGGTTCTCGGAGAAGTCTGGAAATTAGCCCTTCAACTAATACTGTTGTAGAAAAGAGTTCATTTTTTCCCATTGCTACTTCAGTGTCCACACTTGATTTCTCTGAGGCCAATTAGCTTTTACCATGTGGGTACTGCCTGCTAACCCAACAATGTATCATCCAAGACGATATAAAAGCTTTCTCATTGCAGTTACAACAAAACTCTTCAAAAATAGTAATGGCTTCTGCAAGTCGAGTCAATGTAACACCAAAATAATCAGCTATGGATTCTCTAGGGAGCAAACCCTTCATAAAAGCAACCAATTCCCTCTGAATCACATCCTCATCCACTGATGGAACTGGCTTTTTAAACACTGACATTCCTTAGCAATGCACTGCAAAGAAACTTTGATAAGCTTGAGTATTGCGTTTGCTGGAGAATAAACATCAGACTGGACAGATTTCTTCACAAATGCAAATGCATCACTTATAACCCTCCTACTTTTCAGCTTTCAGGGAAAAAAAAATTATAAACTGCCTGTCTTTATTTTTTATTTAATCATGTTCTCTTGCTTCCTAAGTTTAAATAATGCTCCTGGCAGTAGCACAAACCACCCAAGCCATATTTTCCTACATTATGCTTATTATTACAGACTCACAAAAACTGCTGTTCTTCAACATTAATAGATGCAACAAACAAAAGTATCTGGAGGCCTAATATTAATCATTATGTCTTTTCAGTTTGCTTGTTATTGTTGTTGGGGTTTTTTTAATGAATTATTACTCTGGTTCTATTCTCTATCAAACCAGAGCTGACTCCAGCATATAAATTAGGCATCTTGGATACATCACCAAAAAAAAAAAAGTAAAAGTATTGTTACATAAAAAATTAACAATTGAGAACATAATTTTTTACTAAAACACTCTTGAATTGGAGAGTTGATAGACATTACTGACTGCATTTTTGGGATACTTTTATCTCAGATACTACAGACATTTGCCAACAATCTAACAAAACAATGTAGTAAGTTTACCATTTAAACAATAAGTTGTCCTGCCATTTCCACAGCTGTTTCAGCAATTTTCTCTGCCAACTCATCAGACAATGTCACTCTGACTGTATTTCAGGGCTTTTAGCAGATAGAAAATCTCAACTTTGGTTGTGCAGATCACTATACTTAAAGACACATTGGCTTACAGGTGGCCAGAAAGAAAGGATCACTTACTGAATACCAAGACAATTTCACTTAAACAAAGGAAATCAGCAACTGAATTTCTTTGAACTTATGCTAGAATAAAGAAAATCAAAACTTGAAGATGAAGCAGATGAATTCCAGTAGTATTCAAAAGAAGGAAGGATGTATGAGCTAGAGCATGACACATCACTAGGAAAATAATACCCAACAAGGATTCTGAGTGTACAGGCACATAACGTAGATAATGCTTAAGAATTACTGAAAACATCATTCTTTTAAAAAAAACCTACATTATTATAAAATCCAGTATCTGTCTTCCAGAAAAGAAACAAAAAAACCCCAAAACCAAATCAAAGAAAAAAACCCACTATAGTTCGCAACTACATGCAAAGTGGAAATGAGCTATCTGAGTTGATCTAGAAATATTTTTAGAAGTACACAACTGGAGATCTGCCCAAAAAAGAAGATTTTAATTTTATATGACTTCCACTGTTTTAATTAAAGTACTCCATAACCACTTATACGTTAAGATCATCCTGGACTAACAGTGTAGAAAGACTGAAGAGGGTTCTCCCTAGAACTAGACAGAGAAAAAAGGCTCCTATTTTAGTCTTAGGCAATCTATTCCTTGACAAATGAATGGAAGTAATTTTTTTTTTTTATATGTCATGTTGGAATTACAGTCCAGCTTATGCAGCACTCCTATTTCACAAATGCACTCCAACGGGTAACAACCAACACTGAAGAGTATGGCTTCTAACAGAGACAAAAATTTTCCATGTGCAGCCTACGCCTAAATACCTCATTGTTAGCAAGAGAGTAATGAAAAATAGGGAAATCAGTAAATTTCAAGGAAATTACAGCATTACTTATAGTGCATTATAGTCCCAAAGTTTGAGCACACACCTTCATACAGACTGCCAGATTCCAGCTATTGCAAGCACACATAACTAAAGAACAGGCATTAGCATAGAATGAGAACTGAATGCCATATAGAAGTATAAAGAAAAAAACCAAAGAAACAGAAAAAAACAGAAGAAAAGTGTATTAGAAACTAAGAAATAAAACCAGAAATGCCCTCTAAAGCAGAAATATGCAAGGGCTTCAATCCAGAGAACACAGATCAGAATTTGATGGCTTTCTTCAACTAGAATTCATCTCACTGAAATGCAAATACAACCTATCTGGAACCTTATTCATTCTGGTTTTTAATATTTGTGTCAAATACTCCAAATAAATTAATTTTTCATAATCCACTTTTGTTTCTATGAAGGCTCTTAGATTATGTAAGCCTTTAAAGTCAAAAGGGGCACCTCTTTAAAATTAAATGTTTTTCAGTGCAAGTGTGCTCTTTACTCTTTGAAGCTACACGATCCCAGGAGATTTGAGCAGAGAAAGAGCAGAAAATGGGTCAGCATATGAACTTTAATCTCGTTGTGACTGTAATTTAATGAATTGCAGCTGATAGGGTGGGTCTTCACCCATACTTCACTTGATGAACTATGATGAGGGCTTGGCCTGTTACCAAACAAATGTCCTAAAGAACATTCAAGATAGAAACATAATTTCAAATTTTAAAACAATGTTAGAACCACCTAAAATACTTCACATGCTCCCACCCCACCAATGAAGTTTAAGAAAATTTGACAAAGTGTAACAGTAAAATCTCAAGTGAAAGAATTAGAGAGTGAACTAACAATTCCAGCAACCAGCATATTATACTGAAGACATGGGAGTGTTGAACTGTGGGCATCCTGTTTGTATCCTATGATTTACTTGTTTGAATTTATTTAGATGGTGTCTACACTAACTGTAACTAATGTTGAAGTGCTAAGCTTTAGTACAATCAAAATCAACATTAAGTTATGAATAAACAATTTTGTCAGTTAGCCAATGAGTTGTATTAAGAAACTGTATTAGCTGCAGGGTTTTTTTTACTCACTGAGTCTCTATTTACCTAAGGTACACTCACAACAGTGGAAAAATTCAGCTTAAAAACATATACATATATGAAAAATTACATACTGTACAGAGGTCTTTGTATTGTAACTTCTGAAACTTGGTGTCTGTGTTTCCTGCACACAGCTCCACATATCCAAGGACTACTTGAAACACAGTATTGTGAATGGCTTGAGTGAAGTGCATATGTAACTGGTCCATTGCTGTCTGAAAGAAAAGGAGTAACGCAAAATCAAATAGTAAAATTCAATTTGTCATATGCCATCATCTTTTAATACAAGTCCTTTTCAGTACATGGGAAATTGTAAGCATGGTCTCCAATCTTTGTTTCAAAACCTTGGCAATATTACAATATGGCAATGTAAAAGAGTTTGGGTATTACCAGTAAAATCAGTTTTGCCTGCCATTCTCCCTTTGTAACTCAATCTTTTTTTTTTTTTTTACATTATCACTAATAAATATTAATTGTATGTGTAGATATTATACTTAGTTATAGAACTTATTCATTCATTTACGCTCCCAATCACTGATGAATGTGTCAAAAAAATTAGTTGAGATCACTGCTGTTTTTCCCACTGGAAACACTTCCTGCTAAAATTAAAATATTTCCTTTGCAATGAATAAAACTAAAACCACAATTACAACACCTTCAATCCATACACTTGCCAAACTGAGATCTTCCTTGAAGAATATAAAGTAGGATTAAGTGTTACAGAAAGGCATGTACATCATATCAGTAAATTTTAATTAAAAACAAGAAAGATATTTGATTAACAAAATGTACTTTTTCTAGAAGAACAGATACCAATACATGTCCTAAATGCTAATGAAAATATAACTTACAAGTGTTGCCATAATCATGTTTGAGTTTGGGTCAGTCTGTTCCCCAAGTTATACTGGTCCTTTGATAGCGAACTCTACTTAACATTAGTTCCTTTCAAAAACTGAAATTTTCTCACTCTTTCAAGATATGGTAAGAATTGGTACACATGGTATATAAGAATTGATTTTAAAATTATTTGATATGCCAGAATGAACTTATCAGAATCTGTAGGTTTGAAAATATTCCATTTCACTACTTGCTATTAGACATTCTTAGCTGCTGAGGAGAGCTGAGAACTCTATCACCTCTGTAAGAAATGTATAAGTAATTCTGCTTCCATCCTATCACAAATAGCCAATCTTCTGCAGCTAGTCCTAACTTAAATTAGTCAAAGAAAACAGAAAGACAAACGAAAACATGAAAACTTCAGAAGACATTGAAGGTTCTTGTCATTTTGATTAATTATACGGGGTAAAAATTGCAGACATTTCAATAATGATACAACTAAATTCTTTCCAAGACAAGTTCAAAATAGTTACTTTAAAAGTAATAAAAACAACCTGAAAAAAGAAGCCTGTCTATCATGAGAACAGAGCAGGTAAAACTAGGCAGTAACAAATAATACTTTTGTTCAGAAACCTTGTTTCTCTTCAATAAAAAAAATCTGCTTTCTCAAAATTCATGCACTAGACTTTGGAGCACAAAAGGCATTGATCTACTTTTGGTCAGTAAATCTTCTAAGGAAAGTATATACAAAGCACTAACAGAGGAAGTCTAATTCCTCTTCTCCCCCGATTTCGAGTTGCAGTCTTTAGGTACTCCAATAATTCTGCACATTGTCAAAGTATGGGAAGAAAAATCCATTTCTGTCCACACTACAAAGCCAAGCTGTTACCACAGTCAAGCCATGAAAAAAAGAATCTAACTTTGCTAGAAAGCTTCTAATTAGAAAGTAACAAAAGCAAACCAAAAATTTAAGAACAAATCCAAACAGGCATTCTAATGTCAGACATACTTTTGAATACTGGGAAACATCATTTTAAAATCCAAGCATCATAAAGAACTAATGGAGTTCCTGTCCTGTCTTCATCAGAGGATGGACACTTTGATACAATCTTTAGCCTTTTGGAGGTACCTCTACCCTCACTGTGTTATGAGCACTGATTACTGACAAAAGATGTATCCAGTACTTTCTCACTTCTTTACTGCCCTTAACTTCACAGGAGGCTGGTACCAGCTCCAACAGTTCATATCCACTTCCTAAGGAAAGCAGTCCTCTGACTTCCCAGAGAAGCCATCCTAAGCCTCAAGGCAGTGCATCAACAGAACTCCATCCCACCAGAGAGCTCAGACCTATTCCTGTTTACATAAGAAAAGACTCTGAGAGCACAGAGATGTAACTTTCAGGTCATGTCCACAGTATAGGTTTGACATGCCTTGTCTCTGTCATGTTTTGTTGCCAAAAAAACCATCTCCTCACATCTTCATCTCTGTAACATTCAAGTACAATATAAAAGGGGACTGTTCACATACAGCGTACAGATTGTGCATAATTTGGTGACATGGGATTACCTATAATAAACAATACTCACATGTCCAAATGCTATTTGTGTTATTAATTAGAAACAGAGCTGATACATGGAATCACTGCAGTTACACCATGTCCAAAAAGTTACGTGATACAGTAATACTGAGTTTACCTTCAGCAAGTACTGTTAAATTATCTGAGAATTACAAAATCCTTTGTACACTCAGCGAGATTGACCAGCATTAGTGTTTTGGTTGGGGTAGAGTTAATTTTCTCTAGAAGAGTCAGTACTGGGCTGTTTTGGATTTGTGCTGGAAACAGTGTTGGTAACACAGGGATACTTTAGCTGTTGCTGTGCAGTGCTCACACAGAGTCATGGACTGGGGTGCATAAAGAAGAGTGTGGCCAGCAGGTCAAGGGAGGTTCTCATCCTCCTCTACTCTGTACCACATTTGGAGTATTGTTCCCAGTTTTTGTCTTCCCAGTTCCCCAACAGGAAAACACTCAAGGGAGTCCAACGGAGAGCTATGAAGATGATGCTTTGGGTGTACACCTTTTGCTGTTATTGTTTTATTATTCTGTATTATTGTTACTTAATAGGTAACTATTAAGCTGCCTTTACCTCAACCCACAAGTTATGTCACTTTTGCCCTTAGGATTCTTTCCCCCTACGATTCTTTCCCCCATCCCAATGGGGAAGTGAGTGAGGAGCTGTGTGGGGTTTACTTGTGCGCTGAAGTTACACTGCAACAATTAGGAAAACAGATTTTCATCACAGTACTCAAGGCTTCAATTCTGTTACACTCCTCTTTGTGAATTAGACAGTACTATACTAACCTGTGTTTTTCCAAGCAGCCTGTAAGCCTGCTGAACCTTTGTATAATGACTGATGTCAAAGTTCTTGCATATTTTAGAGAGAGCTACATCCAATTGTTCCTATATAAATGGAAGGGAAAAAAAATGTGTTAAACACTAAATAAAAACAAGCCAAGTACTATGTTACTTAATAGCAAGTGAGGCAAAGATGTGTATATAAACAATCTGATAATTATGCCTGTAAAAAAGCCAAGACTTTACATTACTGTTCCCAGGTGCTCAAATGTTACCTTTTGCAGCCTAAAGTAGTCTTGCACATTTCCAAGAACAAGCACATTAAAAATGCACTACTTTGCTAAGTCAAATTCAAAGTGATGTTTACTTTGAGAAGGTCTAGCACCCCAATTTTGTAGAGGTGGGATTTCTAACTTGGCCTACTCCCACTCCTAAGAAAAAACAAGAACTGTGGGAAAAAAATATGAAAATTCTCCACACCTGTTTCAGCTCAAACAACTTAATTATAGACTTCTTCTCTGACTGTCATCTATTAAATTGAATTAACACTGACTTAAAAGTTCATTGTGACATAAGTCATTTATGGAGTACTATGTAGTACAGCGACCAGTACTATAGGAGAAAAAAAAAGCAAGCACACACACACAAAATTCCTAGTTCTGCCATCAGAGCTGTGTCTGAACACACTGAACAGCTTTGCAATAAGTGATCTATTGTGTTCACTGAATGAAAAAAACAAAACAAACCTGAAATATGATTATATACTTACTAATATAGCTTCCAAGAATTTGACTATGTAGCTTAATTCTCACTTAGATACTGTAACATACTCAGAGATACGTAGCCTAAATCTAGTTATTTTCAATCAACAATGCAAGGAAAAAACCATCAATCAATAACATCTGATAACATAAAAGTCAGCAGATATTTTCTCTGCTCGATAGTCACTGACACTATTTCAGTTCTTACTTTTTAAGGATCTTTCAATGTAGTCTTGCTCTTGCAAATACAAACCACTGGAGATGGTAGCTTAGCCCCTATGCACTTTTACTTAACTCCACCAGAAAATTTTCATTACTTGCATCATTAGCCAAGATCTATTTATGGATTTTAATCCTAGAGATTTGGTGAGAATTTTCTGTTGTTGTTGGGTTTGGGCAGGGGGGAGGTATTTTATTTTGCTGTGTTTTTTAAGCAAATCAATATTTTCTTTAAGCACCAAAAGGAGACTAGAATACAATCAAAACACTGCATTTTTTCCTAAACAAAATGGTAAAAGGACAAGTAACCTCAAGATACTAATAAGCAGAATATGATTTTATATTAATTATTCCAGTGGAATACTCTGTGAAACCCGGGATACCTTGTATTTCTCCCATACAGATAGACATAATTCCAGTAGAAAATAAGATACTTTCACAAGAGGAAAATAAATACAAATTTTGAATATGACTATCCAGCTAGCTGTGAATATCTTTTCCCAACCAACGTAGCACACTTTACTAATTTTAGTATGAACAGAATTTGCTCTGTGAAGCTGCTCCTGGAAGGAAGTAAAGATGCATGTCTCCCTTCAAGGTTTGTTCACAAGGAATAAACAGCAAGTAAATGAAAGCAATAGGATTGCAAGTTGAGTGACCTTAGGGGAGAAAAAAAAAAAAAAATACAAGTTTAATGACTGCCCTGTGTGAGAGGTAGAAGACGGCAGTCATTTCATTAGCTCTTTTGAACCAGACAGGCTCTGAATTAAGGATATAAAATTGAAAGAATAAACCAAACCAAACAAACAACCCCCCCAAACAACAACAACAACAAAAACCAACCCAACAAACAAACAAAAAACCATGCCACCTTTGCAAGAAAGCAAAGTACAAATGAATCAAAGGAATTTAATAAAATTTTGATTCTACAGGAAATGAAATAACAAGGTATGAAGATACATGCACTAATCTGACTTTCTAAAGAGCACATGACCAGAGGCATGGAGAGCTGCTGGGATATCTAAGTCAGTTTACTGCTAAGCATTACATGCACAGGCATTTATATGCACTACATTTACATTATACATATCTACCTTACTAGACTTCTTACAAAAAGCTTGCAATGTTCCAGCTCAAAATTACCTAGTACGGGAGTTAAAAGATCCAATAATTTTTTGCCACCAATTTCCAGCAAGATAGTTACATTTCCTATTCACTTGGTTTTCTGATACTATCTACCAACTTCAATTGATCTTAGTTGCATCCTTCCCAGCTATTCAACTCTCCCTTCCTAGGGCTTAGCACTCCAGGAGTTTCTCGTTTGCTGACCATTAAAGTTTCCAGCAAAATTGCGATCTCTTGTATAGCTTATGCAAATCTATTGGCATTTGCAAATGCAAATCAGTATTTCAGTTCATTTCATGGACTGAAAGCCACGATACATCATCACCATACAGGGGGCACTCCTTTGCTTCAGTACTTCGAACATACATGAATATTTTATTCACTGCTTTACTACTTAAAGTGGGCACAATTAGTGAGCTGGGCTTGTAAGTTTAACATACTATAGAGCATTTATGTTGATTGCAGCACAACAGTCTACGGGAATAGCAATGATTACATCATTCCAGTGACAGTATTTAAAAGAAATGTGCATGTTCTGGAACTGCTACTGACACTGTATCAGAAAGCTCTAGCACCCAGAGGTTAAATACTAACATATATTAAGTATCAATATATGCATTCTTACCTCTATTTGTTCTAAGGTGTCTTGCAGTTTTGAATTCAACTCACTATTAATGAAATAAATAAATAAAAAATAAAACTACTGATCATATTAACATTTCACACCAAGTTTCCATTTCAGTAAAACACATTTGCCTGTTACCAAGCCACAATACAGTAATTTATCATAAAACATTATCCAGCTGTTACAGTGTCAGACTAGCATCACCACACTACTGTTATTACCAAAAGGCATTTTCTGTAGGCATTTGCAGCATTCCTAACACTTCAAAATAACAGATCTACTGCAGCAGCACCTTATGCTGCATTCGTAATGCAACAGTGTTCAGAAGGCTCATATAAGACCCCATCCTGCTAGGATTTGGTCAAGCATTCAAAGAAAGACATTCCCAACACCCAAGCAACTGGTGCTCTAAATGTTTTGATTTGGCACTGTGGTCTACAGCAGAACATACCCAGAAGGGTCAGAGCTGCCAAGTCTTTGCAGACTTTGGTACAATAAATTTTATTTGTTGTTCAGGAATTCCTTGCAGAAACACTATAGGAAAAAAAGAACTTAATTTACACAACTCTCAGAAAATCTTCTTAAGATCCTATGGGCCTATGTTAACTTTTGAAAGTTAGATTCTAGCTCCCCTCCCTAGTTCTCTCCACTTAAATGATATGCTCACCACCCCTCCTATTTTGGTTCTGTTAGATTACCCAGATATGACACCTTCCAAAGAAAGAAATAGAAAAAAAACACATGAGAAAGATCTGGCATTAAACACTAAATTGAGCAGCCAATATTTCTTTGTTGGTTTTCCCCATTTGACAAGCCTTTGAACAGAAAAGCCTTCATAACAATTTCATGTTACTACATCTTCTACTGGAGTTTATGAGCATTTCCTGCTACTTCTTTTAGACAGCAAGATGTTAGATCAAGAGTAAGAATCTTGTTCTGTGCACAAAATCCCTCCTTCTTCCCACCTTTAGAACTAGGTACAGCATGGACCATCACCCCCTGTCTATAAATATATAGTTGGCTTACATGTTGAAATTAACTTTTCTGAAGTATACAAGCTGCTGATATTAGCAAAAAATGATGTAATGCTCAGGCAGTCTCTGCACAGGCTGAATAAATTAAATCATTGTATCACTGGAAATCCTATGACAATTTGCAAAGCCCCACGTGGTAACAGGTAACATACTAACTACAAGACTGTGATTCCTTTCAAACAAATGTCCTGTACGTACTGCTGCTAATCTAGCATTTCTTCACCTTTTCTAATTAAACTAAAAATACGGATGGATTTTTCACCTCAGTCAGGCAACTTACATGCTCATACACATTAAGAACTTGTTCCAGTAATGCAATGTCAGGGTGAAAAAACTTCCCAGGCTCCAGAAGTCATTTCTTGATTACTGCAGGAGATCACATTTGACTAATTTCAACTGTACACTAGCACCGATCCTCAGGAAAACTAGTTCCTTGTTTCCACTGTTCTTAATGCCAGGAAAGCCTCAGCTTGCACTCACCTTGTGACATAGGAAGCTTGGGCAGCTCAGTGACCTGAGCCCTCATGTCACAATTCCCAGCAAACACCCCAAGATGAGGGCCATTCTGGCACAGTGTATATTTCTTTTCTTTTGGGAGAGGATAATAGGGAGGAATTCAAAAGATTGTGTTCCACTTGAGACACAATCAAGGTAAAACTGCCACATGCTTCTTACCCATTCAACTTGTGTGACAGTGCTGGCTTCCTATTCAAGCGAGCACTCATACACCAGTTTTAAATAAACACGTTCATAGTTGATTTATTCAGTCAAGCTATGGCATATGGAGGTGTTTGCAAGTGTGCAGCTTACATTTATGTTTACGAATTTAAGAAAAGAAGGTACAATCACAAAATTCTGTAAGAAAAGTAACTCTCATCAAGAATTGAAGTGAAAATATAGAAAGGAAGCGTCCTAATAAAACTGTAGTTATTTTCTGAACCAGAATTATAGAGGTAGTGCTTTAACATAATGGCTACATGATTATTCTGAAAACCCATTTACAATAACTGATAATTTAATTCAAGACATTCATTTCATTCCTAAAAAATGTATTAGAAGTCTTTTTTTGTTTGGGTGTTTTGTTTTTTTTTTTTGCATCCACATCCATCCAAATATATATGTGCACATTTTTAGCAGACACATTACTGCCATGTAACAGAAGTAGCATATACATGCAATAAACAGGGTCATCCTATTATCTGACACTACATCTTCCTTCAGGTTTTTCAGTTCACTTCAGAACTGATCAACAAGCAGAAGGCAAAAGAATTTGGTTTATTTTTATATTAAAAAAAATGGAAAAAAAAAAAGAATGACAAAATGCAAGCATTTCCTAGAAACAAATATAATGACATCCAGCTTACTATTTCAAAGAGGATGAGCAGCCACTCTTAAAACCTAAAATGTCTTAGCACGGAAGCTGAAGTTCTTGCCTCTTCAGGTTATTTATACACCAAAATAAATAAATAAATAAATATGCACTTCATAGGATGGTTTGAATACACTTCTGTTTAAGATCTACACTCAATTCCTACCACTATCTAGGAAGAAACATATGAAGACTGACTGTACAAAGAGAGGCACTTATTCTTCTTATGTGGACAGCAGACAACCAAAGGGATTCTGTGAAAATTTTACGGCATATCAAATATTCTTATATGATTCGCGTAAGTACTTCATAAATGCTATCACATGGCTGCTTTCTTGACTAGAAGGTTTTTGCAGTTCTAAACAGAATTGCAAAGGATCCACTATACAATCCCCTGCTAGTGAGAGATTATTCATACAATACATATTCTCTCAGACTTCTGCACGTAAAACTGTGCACAGAGACTGAAATGTGCATTGCACTGAGGCTGTGATTTGCAGCTGAACTGTCCCGCTCTCACAAGGCAAACAAAATCAAGCTCAAAAAACTCTCTCGGAATACAGAGCAGGGCTGATTTTTTCTGTCACCATGTTTTCTTTGAAGAAATTGTCTTCTTGGAGGCAAGGATATCTTTTTGAGTGCAACAACAAAGTAAATCCTCACAGCTATTTGTCACTTATCTTCTCAGTATGCTACATACTCCTTTTGCAGTTAAATATTCCAAATGGTAAAAATGCAAACAGTTCCAGCTTAAGCTCCAGATCTTGATATAGTGGAAGTAGTGTAGTGGAAATGAATTTCGAAGCTATAATACAAACTTGAAGTGAGTCAGTGTTGAAGAAAAGCTTTCAAATCATTCGCACAAATCAGAATTTAAGTCAAAAGAAACTGTGTAATTTAACCTAAATCTCAAAAGAGCAAGGTTTTCCAGATGAGTGGTATAAGCTTCTCTGAAATTGAGCTCCTGTAAGATTCTATGAAATCAATCTGCCTTTTCAAGCCAAATAAATGCTGCTAATTTCTCTGAAAATAAATGTAGAAGATGTGCAGAATAAATTAGACTAACGTTTGGAGCTCCATAGAGTCTGAAAGAGCAATGAATACTAAGGAGAGATTACTGAACACTAAACACAAGACACAGGTATGGAAGACTGCAAGATCCATCTCTTTACAGAAGGTGGAGTCAAACTGAGCAAAAATTTTCAGGAGTCATTTTGCTTCTCAACAACTAAATTGCCAAGGACTGAGGGGAAATACAGTCATTTTTCCTGAATTGAATAATTAAAAAATAGTTTTCATACACTGCTATACAAGGAAGGGATTAAAAATTTTAATATGTGTAGGTAAATGTTTGCTTTACAGTCAATTTATATCCGCACAAAATCTTTATGGAACTACAAAAAAAGGAAAAAGCAGCATTGAAATTTGACCTCAAAACAGAGAGGGGCTTATTTCCATGTACAATTTCTAACTTTAGACACCATTTTGGTGTGTTTTCAGATCCTGAAACAACGATACCTCAAATGCAGATCCTAAACTGAAATTGAGGATTACGGACAATTACTCTGAATTGAAACAAAACCCATATTCAAAGGACAAAGGGAAGTAAAGCAAGTATTTTCATAGATTTTTGGTCCCTCCCAGTCAGAAAACATTCTGACATGGGATCAAACAGTCAGAATTTTACAAATTTAGAATTCTAATAAAAAATAATACAAAAAGAAAAATCTAATGAATCAAATTAATTTCCAAGTGGATGAAGTATCAAAATTCACTTCATTTTACTCCTTTATTGTCCTATCTATTATGAATTCTTTTTTTTTTTTTTCTAAAAGCAATGGAACATCAAGCCTATCTAACCCAGGAACTCAGATACTCGATATGGTTCTAGTTCCGAAAGCAATTTTTCTATGACAGCAGGAAGCTCTGCACATCCTAATTTCATTGCCAAGAATCAAGGCAAGTTATCCTACAAAAGCCATCTTACTGTAGGTAAATTAATTCCAGAATATAAACCTGCTTATTAAAAAATCAGCTCAGGTACCTCTGGGCTGCAAGTTGTAGCACAGTTATAATTCAGCCTTAGTTGAAACTTTACCTGCCAACATACTAAAACTGCTAAAAATCAGCGAGATAGTCCAAACAGATTATACAGTGTTATGATTGTGAAGACAGGTGAGTAGTGGTGCAGGGAGAGGGAAAACTATTGAGGATGCGTCTGCTTTTACAAATGCCTGAACTGTACTTTTCTAAGCAGAAAATTAAATTTCCATCAAAGCTGCATTAAAGAATGAGAAGTAACGATGTAATCATACAGAAGGTGAAATGTCACCTTACCTTATACAACTGTAGTGTTTGAAAGTGCTGGCAGCTTTCTGGCATTCCAAGCACAGCTGAATAGCTCCTGGATAGTCCTCTTCCTTAAGATAAAATACAATGGAGAGCTAATTTGGCTTCTGAAGCAAACACCGCAGCACCCATTTTTGCTCGATTGCTTATGTATAAACAGTAAGAACAAAATTGTTTTGCCTCTGAGGTCTACACAGTAAAGTTAAATGAAAGGAGTGAGGATCTGCTGCAGAACTTAATGTTCAAGGAGTTTAGAATCAGAAACAGAGAATGTCAGTAACATCTGCAAACACTCTGTATTACATTACCTTATGCAAACAGCTTGCTGTTGTGTTTCCTTAGGCATTCATACAAAACATATCAGAAAGTTTTAATAAAAACAAAACTAATATCTTCCCAGTTAACTTTCAAACCTTTGTTAATACAATATAATCTATTCATGAGCAAGGACAGAGATAACTTCAGGCGCTGGGAGGCTGTTACCATAGTTTACAAACCTAAAAAGGGACAAGGGACACACTCCAACATTATGCCCAAATAGACACTACTTAGTTTGACATATTCTATGGCTAATTAGAAATTAATTTAAAGACAACTGGCTCACATAAGGCCCCAAACCAAAAAGGACATGCTTTAGAAAAAAAAAATTAAAATACTGTCCTATTTACAAGAAGAATATGCAATAGGTAGACAGGTCAATCAGGAAGTACATGAAACTGCCAGGACAAAAATAAAACAAAAGCATAAACACAAAAATGTAAAACCCCAGGATCTTGCAAACAGAACACGGGCAGTACCTTGGGTATGACTATTGCTTTGGTATTCTATTAGATACGAGACCAGAAAGGCTCTTGGAGGAAGGAAAACCCTCTCTAATAGCTAAGAGCTTCCCTTTTTTGTCATAATTACATCCGTTATAGTATGTGCTTCAGAGAGCTCAAATGCAAAGCTGTTACTGGAATTTCAGTCATTGATTGAAGAGTAAAAATGCAAGAGCAATTTATATTTGGCTATTATGAGAAAGGAGTTTCTGAAATGAAATTGGCTTTAACAGCAGCATTCTAATGTAGATCAAGTTTAGCTAAAAACACAAAAAGGCCCACATACATTATCCATTCGACAAAAACAGAACAGTACTAAAGTACTAAAGTCTAAAGTGACTGCTGCATTTACAGCTCTTGTATCTTTCTTCATCAGAAGCCTGGTCCTTGCTCCATTAAGTCTAACAGAGCTCAAATCAGAAAGCTGGCTTGCACAACATATATTACTAACATAGTCCAGATGCAGCTCACCTCTCAAAGCCATTATAGCTTTACATCTGGTCTTTTTGCAAATTCTCCCCTGTGAATGGCTCCTAATAGCTCCCAGACGTGTTACAAGCTACTAACTTCTGGGAGTAAAGACAATAAATCAGCCAATATCTGGGGTACCTTATGGGAAGCAGACACTGAGCACAGCTCTAAAACTGCACTCAGACAGAAGGGGCAGTTCCAACCCTTAACATTTAAAAATTGCTGGCAAATTATGATAATTATGGTCTGTGTATGAATCCAACACACACACCTCTGTTTCAAGACAACTCCTACCAGCTGAGAGTGAAGACCTCATTTCAGAAATGAAAAGCTGATCATTATACAGGCTCTACGGAGCAGAAGGCAATGTTTATGCAACCTGCAATTTAATACATTCTTGCTTGGTAAGGAAAAAGAAGGTGTGCTGACGTAAGGTGTATTACCCAAGATGGAATTAAATGCAAAGAACCTTAAGAGTTAAAATATTAAGATTCAATTTCAAAATGTATTAACTAGGGATTATCATAGCATCGTTCATTCCAGGTGCAAATATTTGGCAAAGTAGCAAGTCAAAACTGTTACATTACAAGATTAAAATATATTTGACAATGAAGTCCTGAAGCTGTCTTTCATCCAATTAATCACCTTCAGACAAGATGTTATTTTTGCTCTGTGCAGTATCTACTGCATTTTTAGGCAGAACTTTCAGTGTCATCGCCAGCGTGCTGCAATGTTAGTGACTATTAAAAGCCAACCCAATGAATAAGGAGAGAAGCTACTACACTCAGAAATAAAATCCTAAGTAGAGAACCCATATATATATTTGTGCAGCAGTACACCAGTAGAAATACTTTATTCAGACACAGCATATGAACAATCAGGCAAACCTCAGCTTTTTTCTTCCAAATATCATGCTAAGGCCAGAAAAGAAGTATAAGCTGAGGGTAAAGAGGGAAGCAAAGACTCCACAGCGCTCTTACTTAACTACCTCAAGCCTCAGTGCCCACATTTAAAGGCAAGACTGAGTCCTCGACAGAAAATACTTCCCACCAGGCACAAGAGGGATCTAATTTGATATGAAGTATTTCTCACAGTAATGGAAAAAAAGGATTAAAAAAAATCTCACCACAGACACACAGCCGTAGCATTTTAGCAAGAGGAAGAAAAGAAAGCACAAAATTAAGACAACTGACTAAAGCAGACTTAGAATAGCTAACAAAATAATCTAGCAGGGACTTACCTCCAACATCTCACTCAAACGCACATCAGTTCTTTGCTAAAAATAAAATGAAATAAAAAACAACTAGTTATAAATACAAAGAAATTAAGAAAAAATATTTTGCCATTGAACAAAAACAGCTGTACATACCAGTGTTTTTATTGTTCTCAGAGACTTTAGCAGTCCAATAAGCAACTGTCGTTTCCTTTGATTTGCAAGAAGCCCCAAACTAGTTTGTGTGAAGCCTTCCTTTGCTATATTCAGGTGTCTGCAAAAGTTAAAAATTATGTTATGTAAAATAAACTTATTTCTAATAAATTCTAGTATGTCCATCAAAATATATGCTAGAAAAATCAGATTATCAGCATAAAGAAATGCAGAAATTGGGATGATACCAAAAGGCTAAAAAGAAGCTATATTTTCACTTCTGCAGAACTTGTCTGGGGATCAGTGGTGTATCTCAAAAGGTTCCTGTTTTAAAGAGAACTCCCAATTAAAAAAGTGAAAGCTGCAAGAGAGAAAGCAGCTGGTACTTCTTTCAGTATCTAACTACTCATGCTAATTCCATTCAGCAAATAGAAATAGGAAATATCAGCAAGCAAACTTCCTGGGTTTACAGATTCCTTCATACTTTTTCCTCCTTTCAAACTCTGACATTATTTAAGCAAGATACCTTCTTCCATTTGTGCAAATAACAGCTGCTAACTGAAGGCCTGCTTGCAACGATGTAACACGTTCAAGTTCCTACAGAGAGACAACAGGTTAAATAAATATACAAGGTAAAAGTCATGCTACACACTGGCAAACACTAGTGACTTGTAGGTTTCTCCTGAGATGTTATGATGACTCTGTAGTGTTACTTTATGTATTATTTCCTACATCATGACATATATATGCTAAGCACTGGAATGTAAAACTAATATAAACTTTATTTTAAAGTACAATTCTGTTTTGAAGAAAGACACTTGAAATCCATTTCCTTTGCAGTGGGACCCTATGTATTTATATACTGGACATTTAGCCTAAGAATCTCCATACCATTAATGCACCTCAACAGAATGATCAAACTTTCAGGGGCAGAAACACAGGACTTCATTTGCATTGATATGCCAGAAAGCAAGAAAAAAAAAAAGTATATAAAAAATATTATTTTTTCACACAGTATTTCTTGTTTAGAAGCACTTGTGTTCTACCAATTTGATGTGTCACTTCATAATGAACATTAATTATATCCTGCTGAATTTTAGCTGAAAATTCTTCAGCACAAGTGACCTGAATTTACCTTGATTTTGACTGCACAAGGCGCCTACCATAAGCTCAACTCCCTTAAGTTTTGTTGTTGTTAATATACCTATTAGGATTTCTTCTTATAAACAGTACTGCAGAAAAGTGTATACTACAGAAAAAAAAAATATATTTACTGCTCATCATTTCAAAATATATCAAGTGCTTTCCATGGGGAGAACTAAGACTTTCACTTTGAATACTAATCTAATTCTAAATATATGACAAGCAAAACCAAGTTTAAAGCTTAGTTCAGTTTAAGATCAGATCCTCATCAGTTTCCAGGGATACAAGCAATCCTCACAAATCACTGAGATGCATCTTTCACCAAAAACAGTTCCTCCTTTATGTTACCAACGATGCTCATGGAAGCATGAGACCTTAGCTGCTGATATGCCTAGTATCTTAAAAATCCAAATTCAAAGATTACTTCCTTCTGTACCTACTTCTCACTAAAAACATACTTGTCAGAGCTATTTAAAAGGTCATCATTCCTCTTTTCATGAGGAAACACAATAAGGAGCAACTCTGTTCCAGTCTTGCCTCTTGCAAAGATGCTATAAACTCTCTCCTTTGGAGGCAACTGGATGGCAAAGCACAGAGAGAGAAAGCAGCCTAATGGTCCCAAGAGAAGGAGTCTTCTGTCCAACATGTAGGGCTGAATACATCTTTTGCCTCTCAGATACAATCTTCCACTCATAGACTGTTCCTAAAGCATTCCTTTCCTTCTAAGGAAGAGGAAAAACTATAAATCCCTTACCTTGTGTCTCTGCCACGCCTCTCTCAGCCCATCGCAGAGCCAGTTAGATCAGTAGTTCATACTAGGAATGGGGTGCAAATCACGACTTCCCTACACTTTTCTCTGCACAGTGGAAACAATGTGTCCAGGAGAGAAAGAGTCAACTGCATTTTTGCTTCTTCTAGTGGCCTGTTACTGTAATTAGACACTGAAGTGGAGCTGGCATTACAAAGTACCCAGAGAACTTGGGAGCTTAATTTCATGAGTCAGTGAGAAAGGCAGTCTATGATGCCTACCAGAAATCACTGATAAGTAAGGCTACTGACAAGAATAACTCTGCAAGTCTGTGCCCATAAGTAACACTGAAAGATTATTGACTTAATCAGGCAAATACATGTATGAGAAATGGTTTTAAAAGATTCTTACTGTCACGATAGATTTTTAACTGTCCCTTCAGAACATCTGAGAGAACTTCTTGGCATAGAACACATGTACCTCACTAAGATGTTACTGGGATAAGAATATTAACATTACACAGCAAAATGCATGAAAGACATTCTCCACGGTACTCTTATGCAGGGGGGGGTGGAGGGGCACTTCAAAATGAAGTTGCTGGATTCAGAAAAAGCAGCACTCACTCAACAACATCAATTCCAAACATGCAAAAAAGCAAAATTATACCAGAAGGATTTGACACCATGCAATTACTATTTCTGCCCCTCTATAGACTATCTCATGAAGATTCAACTGCTGCAGCACTTACCCAGCCTCCTTCTGCAATAACCTGACTCCTTTAACTAAAACTGAAATAAAAGGACCCTTACAGTTTTTTTCTTCCACTGGCTATTGCAGGAGATGACAGAAGCAATGCTCACCCCCACATTTTTCTTTAAGCAGCAGCACTCCTTCTACCCAGCAAAATGCCAGAGCACAGATGGGAACCTTGAAAGGTCACCAAAGCAGGATGTGCAGGCCATGAGTGCAAGTCAGCAGAAGAGGAAGCTGTGCCCTCTGGATGAAAGGGTGAAATAATTCCAGCCCCATGCCATCTACCATGGGTTAACAACCAGGCGGTAAAACCCTAGCCTGCAGCAACAGGGTATCAGTGGAGAAGCAGGAGGCAAGGAAGAGAGAATAGCAGAAAGAAGACTAATGAGGCAGGAGAGAAGAGGAAAGGAGAAAGATGAGAAGGACAAAAAAATAAAAAACATGAAAGAGACTTCCACCACCAAATGTAGCCATCATTGCCTTCCCACACTCTCTCCAGCTTCTTATCAAAATGAGAATTGCCATAATCACTGGTATGACAATGCTTACACAAGATGCTGCACACACACAGAATTATCCACCACAGGATAACTCTCAGACTATTTTGATAACAAACCCAAGGTTTCACTTTGCAGAATTCTCACTGTCATTTCCTGGAAAGACCAGATAAAATCAGCCAAAGATGATCAAATGTATAGGGACATTATTAAAAATAAATGTGTAGAAAAGAACACCTTCTCTTTAGAGTATCCTTACAACAGCTGCTCCAATTATGTTTTAAGAGTACAAAGAGAGGCTGTGTCAATATTCTACTGCAAGCAGCTGAAGTAATTCTGCTTTGTTTGGCTCTTGGAGATCTTTAACATGTTCAGGCTCTATTTCCAGCTCAGTCTTCTCTTAGATGCCCTCTTCTCACGACTGCCTGAGATTAGTGGCAAATTTCTGGTTAAGTGCTCTTAAGAAAGGCCACTATTTCCCCTTACAGAAAAAGATCTGCAACCATTATTAAACATAGGCATTAAAGAAGATCCTATTCAAGTCCATTACAGGTATTAGTCAAGCCTGTGAATTGATGTTTTCAGAAAGTCTACTTAAAATGCTCATAAGTCTTTAACATCCTAAGGGCATCCATTTCGATATGCCCTTGGGTCTTTTCACTCTGCATATGCAGGTTTAGCATACACAGACAGCTAGTTCCAACCAGGCACCAGCATCTCTAATAACAAATAACTGGGTCTCATCCCCAATGAAGCAAGTGCAGCATTATAGCAGCACAAAATGGAGTGGTCTGCTCTTAATAAGTGACTGTTAGTTATCTTACCTGAACATATGCAGGCTGTTTTTCAAGAATCAAGTCTGCAACTTTCTTAGATACCTGAAAAAGAAGAATATTGCATGTGATACATAGCACTCTCAATTAAGTAAGACATGACTATACTGAAGGTCTACAACAAGGTTGTGATTCTGTACTGTTTAGTTCTGTAGTTCTCAAATGTATTAATAGATATACCACAAGAAGGTAAAAAAAAAAAAAAGACAAATTTCTTTAGGAACAAGAGAAGAAAAATGTTTAGGTCCATCTAGGAACTAGTGAGCATTTTTCAATGAATCCCTTACCTCTGTGCTTGTAAAGGAACATGCCAGAATAGAAAATAGAAATAATATGGGACAGTGCTTACATTCTGCTTGTGTTACTGCTAGAGTACAAATTCAAGCCAGCTACCTACCATGGAGATCTAAGAAAGCCATAAGGACACCACATTTCAGATTGATACTGAATTAAATAAAATCCATATCAAAATGAATATTCACCCTGTGCACATTATACCCTTTCTTTAGCACACAGAACATGCATATTTTAATATTTTTCCATTGTTCTGAACTAAAAGTAAGTGGAATGCTACTGAGAGCTGCTGTCTGTACTGAATTCAAAAATGGGCATTGCTACCTTGATCAGTCTCTTGTGCACAAACACACAAGCTTATTAAAAAAAAAAAAATCCAACACTAACAGTCATAGAAATGCAAGTTTGAGAATAATAATGTGTTTTGTTGGCATTCAGCAGAGATTAAATACTTAAGAAGAAACAGTTCAAACATGACAAAGAAATTATTGGTATTTCTCTATATTCTTCTTGGGGAACAATAATACCAAAAATGAAAATAAAATAAAACTGGCTATGACAATCAGCCAAGCCCACAACACACTACTGGGAAAGAGAGACAAGGAGGTTTCTATATATTTGACTGCTGGGTCAAACATAGGATGAAGTTGGGATCTTCAATCAGCATTCCTGTAACAATTTTACAGCAGCTCCACCAGGTCAGATCCTATCCTCTGGAAAAGCACCTGCACTCTTGATGACCTTCAAAGGACTTTGATACCATCAGCTGGTAATCTGGACAAGGGGCATGTACCTAGCTATGCTTTCCTCCTTTTATATCAAAAAACAGCCAGAAACACAAAATTATTTTGAAACCTCTTAGTTATTCTATAAATAATATAGCCTTCTTCTGCAGGAGAGCAAAAGAACCACTCCAGTGCAAGGTGGGGCCAGGAAAGGATGTTAGCAGGCCAAATGTTACACAAGCCTACATGACCTTGGGGCTCTAAGGATGTTTTGTTCACTGCACAGTCTATGTGCTGTGAAATTTTCACCTTCCTTTTCCAACCCGTTCTTCCAAGAAGTCCTGTACCTGTAAAAGCGTTATTAGTTATTAGGGTATTAGTCTACTAATTAAAATGAGGTCAAACAGCCATGCAACTATAAAGCCTCCTAATTCAAATGGTCTGTAGCAAGATGATTAGACAAATTAAAGTTGTCATGACACATATATTAAAGAAGTCTTGAGTGAGTTGGAATCCATCCGATGGAATGGAAAACTGTAATAGGAAAATTACAGAAAATAGAGTCTGTAGTGACCCTGAAAGCAAAGGCATGACCAAGATGAGCTGTGCAGAAGAAGATGGTAACAGTCAGTGAGAAGTGGAAGTTCAAAACTTTATTACCTATAATCCACACCCAAATGAGTGCTTTGTGTTAGAGAAATTCAGAAGTTGGAATTATCTCGGAAACACTATGTTGAATTCCTATACCATCTATAGGCATAGGCAGAGAAGTAAAAAAGGAAGTATTTATTCTTTTTCAAAAGCAGAGGTATTGTGGGATCTGTCCTCTCTCTAATAATCTATTCACAATCAGGATTTAAATACTTTTAGGATGGAACTAAAACAATACAACATTCTGCAGTACTGCCTTCCATGAAGGCCTGTAATGCCCCTTCAGACAGTAATCCAAATGACATATCACAAAGTAAATGGACAATTTCGAGGCAAGAGAAGAAAACTTGTAACAGTCTCTCACACTCCACTTGGAAACATGACACAAGCACATGATATGCACCATACAAGAAATTTTAGCAACTTGGCATATGCCCAAGGGGGAAAACAAATGAAAGGGACATTTCCTTCCTATAGCAGAATCACATTTAGACTAGATCAAGGAAGACACAAGGCAGGCCCGATCCTGACTGAAGGGGATGGTGGGGTAGAACCGGACACATTTCTTGTCAAAAGTTTTGGCTTTCAGAGTTTTTGTTTGTTTGCTTTCTAAAAGAAAGACCCATCTGGGCCATATTTACTGGAAGCATCATTCTTAGTTCCTGGCCCTATCATTCGTTAGCTGCATGCACTTTCAGTTCACAAGTTGCACAAGCAGCCGTGCCCTGAGATGCCACTGATGCCTACCATGCAAGCAGAATGACCAAGACACTGGTAACAGGTATTAGGATAATCCAGCATATTTCAATTAATTTATCTCCCAGTCCTAAGTGCATTTCCTTGTATAACTTGGTCACCAACAGGCATCCACTTAGAACTTCAAAAAAACCCCAAAATATCAGCACAAAACCGAAACACACCACCCACTTCCTTATGCCTCTCGGTGAGAAACATGGAATATTCATTTGCCCAGCTTCTCACTAATACTTCACAAAATTCCAGGTTTATCTGGGAAAAGCGGTCTTGGGCAGAAGAAACTTCTTGTCTGTGTATTGTTAACAATCCAATATTCTCCTGCACATTTAATTCATTTAAAGACATGAACCAGGATTATTACAGTTATTCTAATTGCAGATACTCTCCAAATGCCACAATTAACATATTTATTGCCTGTACCATATTATTCATCTTTAAGAAGGACAATGAATCAATAATTATGTATGAATAAAAAGTGAAAAAAACCTGAAACGTAACAAGTACCTTTCCAAAGCTGCAACTCTGAGTCCCCCTCCATAAATTA
The DNA here is from genome assembly GCA_013399075.1 of Chloroceryle aenea. Lineage (NCBI taxonomy): Eukaryota > Metazoa > Chordata > Aves > Coraciiformes > Cerylidae > Chloroceryle > Chloroceryle aenea. The sequence continues at coordinate 120,666 of VWZY01000402.1, read as the reverse complement.
TAGTTATTATTCATTGTTACATTTCATTTGTTTTATTAGGTAATAACTATGTTCCAGTATTAACCAGAAACTCTTGTGGATGATTAATAAATTGGCAAATGAAAAATAAGAGAAAATAGCAACTCTAAGGGAAGAGTTTTGGAAACATTTTACGTTGCCAGAAATCCTTAAAAAAAGGAAATACCACCACACTATTCTGCACTGTGTTGAACGCTACTCTCCTTGCAATACATACGAAAAGCTGAACATTCAGAAAATCAAGTTTCTCAGGAAATAGCTAGCACATTGACTCCCTGTTACTTACCACCAAGATTTACTTCCATTATTTCATATGATTCTATGATTTACTGATAAGATTTTCCACTATAAAAGCATAAAACATATTATTAAAAGAAAAAAAATACTTAATATCTAATGTGTTTAGGAAATCAAAACTTTTTCAGTTACATTTCTGATAACTTTCAGACAACACAAGAGATTCTATGAGGACACAGAGGAAAATACTTACAGCAGCTTGCTGTTGTTTTAATTTGTCTCTGTACTCTTCCAGTTCTTGAAGACTAAGTACTGGAGGAAGCCTCTGTATGTAAACAACAAATACAATTCGGTGGGAAATTAAGGATGTTAAATGCACATGTAGCATTAACTAACCAATCAATTCCATTAAGGAAGCATTCTCATTGTTTCTGCAAACTAATCTGCAGAATTAATCCATGATTTCAAATGATGGATACAGAAATAAATCAGGATTAACATAATGTATTATCATAATTATATTGCATAATACCATAATTCCTCAAAGTTATTTTTTTTATTATTTTTAAGATATATATGTGTACACATAACCCCCCCTTATCACTGAAATTATTCTCAATCAGTTTGCTAAAAAAACACCCAAAATATAGAATGGATTTGGTTTTCCTGTTTTGGCTTTTTGACTCTAGTTTAATTCATGAAATGCCTGTTAGCACAACTGATACTAATTCTACCATGTTAAAAGAAGAGACTCCATATCAATGCTACATGCTAGAAGCTTTCCACAACCAGAAGATGAGACAGAAAGGTAGAGTTGCATATTAATGCAAGATAAAAGAAACAAAGCAAAAAAACAGCTCATTGAAACAAGCATACTTTGACCCTCATTTTTTATTACATTACTGTCTTTTAAGAAGACAGCTTACCTCTAACTCATACTTCACAATATCAAAAGAATCATTGGAAAAATAAACTTCTTCAATGCTGTTAATTATTTCTTGCTGAGCTTGAGGATCAGTTGGTTCTTCACGTAGTTCTCTGAGTTCCTCCTTCACAAAACAGAAAAAGGATTTCCACGATGTAATATCACATCCTAGCAAGATGGTCCCCAGAGAGGGAGTCTTCTGTCCATCAGAATCATCAATGCATCAATGTTTTACCAAAATAAGTATTTTTCAAAAACCATTCACAACATTAGCACAAGCAGCAATGGCAAACAACAGAAAGACCTGTAACTGCACCTTGTTCTTCCCATTACAAACAGCAAGATACTTAAAACTTTTCAAAGCACATAGTGCAGACTTCAATGTTGCAGATCAGTTAAACACTTCTAACACTTCTTCATCAATATATTTATTATGCAAATGCATGCTGAGTCCACATTCTTTTCCTCTTTAGTTTAGAAATTATCAAAATAAACTAAAAATGAATCGGCAGGCTATTTCTCCAGAAGCAGGAAAAAATAAAAAAAAGAAAAAAGTTACCAAATGCAACCTGAATTTTTTAAACCAGAAGAATCATCTTTGTAAATGTAAGCTAGACAGTGTAATTACAAATGTATAACTTTTTAATTTAGCCCTCAGAATTCACTGGAATAAAACTTAGGTCATTAAACACTTGACTTTTTTTACAGGCAAAACCAGAACACAGATCTGCCTTCTTTGCACACAACTACCAGATTTCAGATTCTTCCCCGACTAGGACAGTGTTCTAAGCAGAGATGCACTGTCAGCTTTCTGAAAGTTAATATTCAAAAGGTGAGCATCCCCCTCCTTGCTGTCATGATCCACCCTGAAAGGTCTTCTCAACAACCCAGCTAATTTCACTGGTCACAACAAACCAAGGACTAAGAGCCTCCTCTTCCTCTCCTAGACTAGACATCTCAGCTAATTCTAACTCTCCTGGAGGCTGTTCCCACCAAAAGAATGAAAATCCTTATGAGGGATTCAGAAGGGAGAAGTGCCGAAATATTCAAGATAAACTGGATCAAATTGCTCAGTATTGGAATTTAACCCTGGTGAAGCGATCCGGGGACTGAAGCATCCTGTAAAGACCCTGTGGCTCTCAACAATGCTGAGCTGTTAGAGGGACAAGGTGCCAGAATTCTCATCACCAAGAGCTCAAGGGCTTACTTCACTGCCCAGAGGCATCAGATTTTAGATTAACTGACTGAACGACTAACTTGTTTATTTTGTATATCATTTGAAATAAGGTCAGCGTGTACATGTAAGGAGGCAAAGTGACATTTCAAACCCAAAGCCAGGTGCTGTTTCTCTGCTCCTAGAGGTAGCCATGGGGTAACGAGAGAGCAGGTTGGAAGAGCATTAGAGGAAGCCTCTAATTACCTCTCGCGCGAAAAATATAAAGAAAAAAAAGCAAGGCGGGG